>CAUYON010047025.1:0-12392 GCA_963573935.1 Arctocebus calabarensis
GTAGCGGGCGCCTGTAGTCCCAGCTTCTTGGGAGGCAGAGGCAAGAGACTCGCTTGAGCCCCGGAAGTGGAGGTTGCTGTGAGCTGTGATGCCACAGCACTCTATCCAGGGTGACAGCTTGAGGCTCTGTCTCAAAAAAAACAACAACAAAGATGGGATAGTGGACAAGGAAAGAAATGGCCTCTGAGACAAAGCTGCTAGGTTCTGCCTTGACCTCCCATAGGTCGAGGAAGGAAACAATTCAGGCACAGCACTACCTACCACGGGAGAATAATGTCAAATAAGATCCAAGAAAAGATTTTCTATAGTAGTTTCTCCTCGGAGATTCTATTTCAGTAGTCTGCCTTAGCCATCAGGTTAGAGCAAGAAAAAAGGAAGAGTTCGTCCAGCTGACTCTAAAGAGAAGATTAGCTCACAAAATTACAAAGTTTTAACTAATATAAAGCAATTCTCTTAGAGAAATTCAGTGGAGATGATAATATGATAAAACCATATACAAAAGTACACCAAGCAATAATAACCCAAATGGTATTTTCATTCTATTATAGAGAACAGAAAGGCTAGAAAATAGGAACAAAAGTCCAGAAACAGTAAAGAAATACCATCATAAATCCATTACTTTCCATGCGTAGGCAGACTAGTGAGGACCCTTTGCCCTGAGGCCAGTGATGCAACCGGCCTGAGTTACTGGGCGGAGTCTTGGCCCTGTGCTGAGTAGATCAGAGGGGTGCGGTGATGTTTACCAGGTCAGCTTGGCATTCTGGATTCTAGATTTCCTCACTTCTAATCTCTTCCATTTCTTGACACTAAAACTTTTTGTTAGAAGTTTCTACTAAAATTTTTTTTCTGCACAGTATTTTTGAATTCTTAAATTAATAATTTTCCATTCTTCCTATTCACAATAAGTTTTTCCGATAAGAAAAACATTTTGAGAGATTTCCTGTGAAGTTATTCAGGATGGTGTTTGAGCAACAAAGCTTGCATAGAAATCAATCAGAGCCTTTGAAATAAGGTGTCCTTGGCAGCCCATCTCCCCCAAAGAGCCCCAAGGTATGTACCCAACTGACCATCCACTTGTTCCAGCCCTGTCCCTGGGGTAAATACTGATTAGACTCACGCCTCCACTCTGGTTAAAAACAGCCCTTCCAGCTTCCTTCTGCCCCTCGCAACAGAGACCAAAGTTGCCCCCTAGTTTTGAGTGTTCTCTAGGGTCCCAGCACCACCTTTTGAAAAAGAGCAGCTCTTGGTTTGTCAAGGGACCTCTCTGTCCCTGGGATTTCGAGGTGCCCCATGGGGCGCTGCAAGTTTCCTGACTCAAAGTTTGTCCAGCCAGATGGTCCATTACTTGGTGGTGGTGGTTTCATTTGAGTTAAAGCTACAGTCTGCTTCACCAAGCAAGAAATGACTAATCTGGCCCATGAGAAGAATGAAGCGGGGCCTGCGTAATGTGTCTTTTCAATGCAGGAAAGTTAGTGTGATGTGTGGATGCCACCCGAGGATGGGGTCGCACCCACTTTACTCAAATCAGATCCAGGCAGGAGAGTCAGCAAGCAAATTACAGCAGAGACAATTAGGTCTCTGAACGAGAAATGCAATCTCAGGAGAGAATAATTAAGGTTCCTAATTGCATAATATTATTCAAAGTTTCCCCTACCTCCTTCAGTGAAACACGCCTGCATAGATCCAGCCCTAACAGAACACTGAAAGAGCTTTGGTTAGCCTTAAAGGAAATCAAGTTGTACATAAGAAACTCACTAACAACTAAAAAGGAAAGCACTATTCTCCACACTCGGGTTCATAAAGGCAAGGCAAGTTATACCACACAATGGGGCTAATCCCAAGTCAGGACTGAAGTGAAAAGAGGAATTCGAGACACTACCTGGTGGGCCAATTCAGCAAAAGCAGAGCTAACCTTGACCAAGAGCTCACCAACTTGGCTGCCCATTGCAAACATCTGGGGAGTTTTTTAAAATACCAGCAGCAGTGTGCTGGTGAACTGGCTATAAGTGGAGGTAGGGGCAGATTTGTTGTGTTTGCCAATTGCTGTGGCACAAGTGTTACCTGGTGGCCAATTTTAAGCCACCAACACAATGTCACTGAACACAGAGTCGGGAGGAGAAGCACAGCTGGATGAGTGACTTCTGCACACTTCTGAAGAGGCTGGGCCTCTCCCCCCCCCCCCCAGCTTGTTCTTCATGGTGAGGGGTGAGGCCGAGAAACCTTCCAGGTGATTCTAATGAGCAGCCCAGTTTGGGCACCCCAGGCCCACTCTGCGCAGTTTCCTCCCGGCTGCTTCTGCTAGAACCACGTCATCAACCAGCAGCTACCAGGTCAGTACGTGCCCTTTCAGGCACTGCTGCTGCTCCAGAGAATGTGTTAAGGGACGGGTCCTTCTCCTCCTCCAGCTCCGCCTCTAAGCTGCTCAGTAAAGGTGAGGTGCACATGGTCTGTAAAAGTAGTTGGTTTATTCAAAAATGCACTAGGCTCTCAGGAAATGGGTGGAAAAACACTCTTCCTAATTTCAAGGGTCTGTAGTCTGGACCAAGAGGAAGACACATCAGCAACAGTGGAGAATGTGGCAGAAGGCTGATTGTTGCCAACAGCGTTGATCCATAACACTGTTAGCGAACTCAGCACACTTTCACTTTCCCATGTGCCTTGTTGTCTCCAGGATAATGACTAGAAAATCAAATGCTCTTTTTCTCAGCTTCCCTTAAACCGAGGCGCCCTAATGAGGCAACTCTGCCCCAGGAGATAAGCCCACATGAGCTGCGATCTTCCAAAGAGATTTGTGCATTGAATGTTCAAGAAAAAGGGAATAAAAGAACGTTCAAGGCTGGTAAAGCCTCTGTCTGGAGCACAAGGCAAGCTACTGGAGTTGCTGCAGCCATCTTGCGACCGTGAGGTAAAAGCCAAGAGAATCACAGATACACTAGCTCTAGCATCTTTTGGTCATTAAACCAAAACTAGAAACTGTCTGTCATTGTTTACAGGTGTGTAAATCAGGTTTTCTCTGGCAAGCAGTTGAATGCAATCACAACTGCAAACTGGTACAGGTACCTAAATCCAGACTGGAAAGGGGAATAGGATGTTTCCTGCTTGGGATGGGGGGGGGGCACTGAATGAGCCAAATTTACAAGGTGAGTCAATGGGAAATCATGGGAAGAAGAGGGTTTGAGGCAGAAGAATAGTATAAGTCAACATCTAATGACACAAAAAAGCTTGGCACATTTTGGCAAGGGACAGGTAGGAGAGGGTTACAAGAGCACAGGGGTCACATAAGAGTTTGGAGGCAAATGAAGTTGGAGACCCAAATGAAGTCTGGATCATGATGCACCTTTTGTGCTAACTATAGGAATTAAAACTTGGTCCTAAAGGCAATGGTTAAATTTTGGAGAACGTTAGACAGAGAAGGTATATGATCAAATATATGTTTTAAAAAGGTAATAGTAGAAAGAAATTACCCTCTTAATGCAGGATATTACTTTTAGGAATTTTCTTCTCAATTGTCTCCTTAAAATACCGGAGACAGTGTAAACATTGCCAAAAGGACAGAGTAAAACAAATTATGGTACTACCTGATGATGGAATGCTTTTCCGACCACATTTTTAGCAAATGTATTATTTATTATACTAGTGGTATACCTAAAGAAAAAAATTCGCAATATAAAATGATGTGCCTTCAAATCTCAATGTTTCAGAAAAACGCATGGAGAAAAAAAGACTAGAAAAATAATAAAACTGTGCTTGCAGTTCTGGCTCAGTAGTAAAAATACTACTGATTTTTATTTTCTCCTTTTATAATTTTTATTTTCAATATTTTCTAAATAAGTATTTTGAGAATCAAAGAACATGTTTAAAGTATAAAAATGGCAGCTATAGTGGGGACCACACTGGAAGCCGAGAAATCCGTTAGTAGATTTTACTGTCTGTTTTGTTTCCGGGATCCTGTGTCGTGCAACCGAGAACCAGGCACTCTGAATCTTGCCCTTCCCGCCCCCATAGCCCACCTGTGGTCCCTCAAGATTTCTTGATGCTCTGTGATCCCTTTCTGATGTTTGTGCTCTTAATGCTCCTAGGCAGAGTTGCACTCTGCTGGTTTCATTAGCTCCAGCATTTCCCATGACCTTGAGTGATTCTCATTCCACCCACCTTGGAGAATCAGAATTCCTATATTTTTGGTATGCCCAAATATCCATCTGTCACAGTAACTGCTCTGACTACTGTTACTGCCAGTTACAATCCTGACAGCCATGGTTTGCATCATCGGGCTCTTCATCACCAAACTATGGCGAACTAAGTTGTTGGACACTTACTCAAAGGCAATTCATCATGGACTGGCATTTGAAAACTGAGCTGGACCCATCAGTTTCTCACCCTTGAGGATCTGAACTTGAAAGGAGAGAGAGAACTAGGCAGCAGGTGTTTTGTTGAAATGACGTAGAGATGAAGCCGGGAGATAATGTTGCGATTACAGGAAGTCATGGCCAAGCAGCGATGAGAAAGCAGAAACTATGAGTAGGCAGATGCAGTGATGTGTCCAGGAAAAAAATATACAGAGTGGAGAGAGGCGATGAGTCGCGCTGAGAGACGAACAAGCACGCCGTCAATAGCAGACTCACATAAATGGGGAATGAGAGTAAAGGTTCGGAAACTCCAGCTGCTGAGTTCTTAGAGATTGCCACCTTCAAAGAATACTGGCTGGTCTACTGTACCTTTTTTATTTTTTCTTTTGGAGGTGGGGGTCTCACTAACTCCAGCTCTTTGCCCAGCTAGAGTTCAGTGCCATGATCATAACTCACTGCAGCTTTAAACTCCTGGGTTTTAAGCCTACCTACAGCCTCCCGAGTAGCTGACTTATTTCTTACTTTGTATTTGGGCTCATTTTCCTGTATTCTATGTATTTCCTTAAACTAATAGACCCTACCATCCCTCTCCCTTTGTACTTCATTTGACCTAAGTTATAAAAGTCTCTGTTTCTAGGCTCGGTGCCTGTGGCTCAACAGGCTAGAGCGCCAGCCACATACACCTGAGCTGGCGGGTTCGAATCCAGCCCGGGCCCGCCAAACAACAATGATGGCTGCAACCAAAAAATGGCCGGGCATTGTGGCAAGTGCCTGTAATCCCAGCTACTTGGGAGGCGGAGGCAGAAGACTCACTTGAGCCCAGGAATTGGAGGTTGCTGTGAGCTGTAACGCCACAGCACTCTATCCAGGGTGACAGCTTGAGGCTCTGTCTCAAAAAAAAAAGTCTCTGTTTCTAGATCTCATAAAGGCTAAACTTGAATTGATTGATCCATTTATTTATCCATTGACTTGTTTATCCCCTTACTTATTCTTTCATATATTCTATAAGATATATTGAAATTGTGCCACTGTTCTATGCACTAGGAAAAAGGAGATATATGACATGATCCCTGCCCTCAGTATTGGCTGTTATAGTGGTGAGAGAGAGAAAATAAATTTGCAAGAGATTTAGAAGGATGGAATGGATACCATTGAATGTGGAGAAGAGATAAGATAGGATATAAGGAGATGGTGGGAGGAGAAATTTAAGGTTATGTTTCAGGACTCTGCCTGGATCATTTAGAGAATGATAATATCATTCTCAAAAATAAGGAATTCTAAAGTAAGAAATGCTAAGTTTAAGGCCATCCAGGTCTGGGTATCCAATATGCAGCAGTGGAAAGAGATTATAACTTAAACAGAGATTTAGGGGCAATAAATATTAGCAGTAATATTTGAATCTGTGGCTTTTACAGAAGAAAGCAGGTGAGAACAATTCTTGGCAACCCCAACATTTAAGTGGCAGCCAGAGAATGAGATTTCCAGGAAGGGGACTAGTAGGAGTGATCCAAGGAGTAGGAAGAGAACTAGGAAGAAATATGTCATAGAAGCTAAAGAGCGTGTCATCTAAAGCAAGAGGACAGAGACCTCAGACACATGAGGAAGACATGGAGTGGAAATGCCCCCTACATTTGTAACATACTGGTGATGTTGATGGGGGCAGCTTCGGGAGAGAATGTGGGAGGCCAGTGAGCTCATGATCAAGTGTAGATTGAGCTAGACTTCAAAAAAAGCAAAGCGAGACAGAGGGGATGTGGAGTCAGGAGTTAGTGGAGCCCGTCAGCAGGTCTCCATCCTTTTGAGCATGACTTTAACTCCAGATTCCAACTGAGCATCCTCACAGAACTGCTCTGTGTGTCCTGAGGTCCTCCCCGTTTCTCCAGAGTCCATCCTGAGCCTCTGCCCAGAGCTCCTGGACTCAGCCTCTTCCTCCAAACCTTCTTCTGCAGGAATAGAGGAAAACCACCCTGCCAACCTGTACCCTGTCTCCTTGGTCTTCCCAGGAGTGCCTCGCCTCACTGCGTGATACAGATGCCTTTCCCAAAGGGCCAGAGAAATTAAACAGAAATTAAACTGTATGGAAGAAAAAAAAAATTTTTTTTTTTGAGACAGAGCCTCAAGCTGTCACCCTGGAGAGAGTGCCGTGGCATCATAGCTCACAGCAACGTCCAATTCCTGGGCTCAAGCGAGTCTCCTGCCTCTGCCTCCCAAGTAGCTGGGACTACAGGCACCCGCCACAATGCCTGGCTATTTTTTGGTTGCAGCTGTCATTGTTGTTTGGCGGGCCCGGGCTGGATTCGAACCCGCCAGCTCAGGTGTATGTGGCTGGCGCCTTAGCCCATTGAGCCACAGGCGCTGAGCCTGTATGGAAGAAAATTAAAAGCTGTGCTACAGAGTGTGATCTGGTAGGAGAGGAAGCAGGCATGGCCAACACGTGCCTGGGCCCTCCAAGGTAGAAACCCAGTTGACTTTGTTACATTTGTTGGCACATGTTTACATATCTCCCAAGGCAAACATAATACTCAAAGGTCAGACTAATAAAGAAAAATAAAAAATAGTCTCAACTCTTCTTTTGTTATTGCAGTTTTGGCCGGGGTAGGGTTTGAACCCCCCCACCCTTGGTATACGGGACCGGCACCCTACTCCCTGAGCAACAGGCACCACCCAATATTCTTAACTCTTTTACAGTTTTAAAGATTCCTCTCTTCATTGCTTCAATAAGGTACAATATTATCTTTTGTTACAGCAGAGAGATTTTGAGATGAAATATTTTAAAAGAACTCAAACTTTGGGCAGTACCTGTGGCTCAGTGAGTAAGGTGCCGAGAGTGGAGGGTTTGAAACCGGCCCCGGCCAAACTGCAACAAAAAAAATAGCTGGGCGTTGTGGCAGGCACCTGTAGTCCCAGCTACTCAGGAGGCCAAGGCAAGAGAATTGCCTAAGCCCAAGAGCTGGAGATTGCTGTGAGCTGTGATGCCATAGCACTCTACCGAGGATGACAAAGTAAAACTCTGTCTCTAAAAAAAAAAAAGACCTCAACCTTTTCTCCTTAGTGTCTATAGTGGGGAAGGGAAGGGAATGCCAGCCAATGCCAGCCTTGGCTCCCCTGCCAGGAGGGGAAGGGATGGATGACTAATGGAACTGAGATTCTGAGGAGGTAAGAGGGGTGTGGCTCTGGCTCAGGCTCAGATTGAACAGCTAATCTTCTGGGACAGAGGCAAGGGATAAAAAGATTAGGTGCAGGTGCAGACATGTTTGTAAATGTGGAACAGGACAAGATGTTTCTCCATGTTTTCTCAGAAAATTATAAACAAAACCAGCTGACAATAAAATGGAGGAAACTGGTACTGCCACTGCTACTGAAAACACATATGGCTGTGTCCTGTATGTGCATTCTCTTATTGGACCCCCATCACAGCTTTCTGAAATATTTTTTGAATAATTTTATGTATGAGGAAAATGGGGCTTAAGATACTTGTTCATGTCACCCAGCTAGTAAGTACCCATCAGGGAATAGGAGAAAACGGCAACTAGAGAATCAGAAAATGATTTCTGAGCTTGTTAAGAAGAAAATAGGCACCACCAATTTGTAGAAACATGATTACAAGGATTGAGTGGTTTTTCTCCAACTGTGTGATGGAGCTGGAGCTGGAGCAAGAGGGCGGGGCTGATTTCGGGCTGGTATTTTCATCATGAATACCATGGAAGGGCAAATGGGCAGAGTCTTGGCAAAAATATAATTAAGAGACACTGTGGGAGTCAGGCTTGATTGAAAGAAAATAAAAGGGTTTTAGAAGTGGTATTTGAAATGATGTTAAAGAGTTAAGTATTTGTAATTTAGAGAGAGAAAAAGCTGGAATAATTTGAGACTAATAGTCATGGTCAAAGAGTAGGAAATTGTAGTTGGAGATTTTACATGGGAATCAGTTCTGAAAAATTGCCAGGCCCAGTGTCACCAAAATGGAGCAGAGGTAAATATCATTAGACTTTAAAAGCACAAGACGTTGGAGATCTAGGATAAGAGATGAGATAAATACTTTTATATTTATTTATTTCTACCTTGCTTTATTCTTAAATAATGAAGTATTGACTTTTAATTTTTCCAAAATGATGATGAGACAGGCTAGAAAGAAATATTACAAATGAAATATATCATTGATAGCTGTCCAGGGCACTCATATTTGGTACACAACAATGACAAAAAGAATGTGGCTTTGCATGAAGCAGCAAGAAGAAACAAGAAATCTGATTTGCCTATGTGGCCTCATGGTAAGAGGGTAAAGGAGGTACAGACCACCCTGGATTCAGCTGCAAAGAAGCACTGTATCCTGAAAGGGAGGAACACGTTTCCTCTCAGGCTAAGAGGTGGAGTGATCATGATCGTCCTGTGATGAACTTGACAGGTACAAGAGGCTGGAGGCGTGCCCAAGGCATTTGGGACAGGGTTGGCTGAGAGCCACAAGTAGAAAGGGAACATGGGCAGAGGCCAAGAGACGATTACCAAGTGCTCTGGACTGATACTGAAATGTTTAGTTGCTTGATTTGTTTCTTCTTCCCTATTTGATTCTTTCTTTTGATCGTTTATTTTGTCAGTGCAGCCTCATGGAATCTACACTTTAAGTGATAATCTAACACTGTGTTCTTCATTCTGTTGATCAGATTGTTCAGCTTGGCCATTGCCAGCCCTTTCCATTGGCTCCTGTGTCCCTTCCACATATCCTATTGTTTTGCTTTTTGAGCACTGCCTTTCACTCTGACATTACAGGATGCTCCAGGATCATCTGTACACTCCTTTCACCAGCCCTAGAACCAGTCGTTTCTCCCAAGAAACCAAATTCCTTATATGGGAGACAAAGATCTGGGCGATGAGTGGGCTTGTTACTGCGGTATCATTGCCACTAGGTCGTTTCAGCAGACAGAGCTAGGAAATACATACACATATACTAACCTGCTTATGTACACTGATTTATAATTATTTCTGTGTTCCTCCATCTGTATCTATGTTAAACTAGATAGGAGTTCATCTGGTGACCCCAAATCTAATCCTACATGGTTCATTCTGGCCCTCTCCTGTGCCCACCTGAGAGACTACAGGATTCAGGCTTGATTGGAAAGTCTATGAACTTTTCACAGTGAGAAGTCTGGCTTGCTCCATCTGCCATCCATTTACTTGTTCAATCACAGTCTATGTGCCCAGAAGTTTCAGAACTGTGAACTCATACCCTCACAAGAAGCAACTGTGCCAACTGGAATTCAGTGCTTATGTACGCTGCCCTTTCTCCTTCCTCAGTCTCTGGTTTCCCATCCAAAGCACCATTTTCCAACATGATGTAGGTCAGCACCCTTTTCTCCTGCTCCTTTTGGTTGATTTTTAAACTGCTCTATTTATGTTTGGCTACATTATTATCAAACAGTTTTCTGTTCTACCTATAAATGTTAACTTGCAGAATTTCAATGAGCCTAACTTTTTGAGCTTCACTGTTACAAAGCAACATGTTCCCAATCTTTTCTGTTAACTGCCATGTCCGTTGAATTTAACTTATGCCAGTTTTGAGCCCAGAGTCTGTGAAGCATATATAACTCACACATCTCTCATACATTGTCTGCCCCATTAGAAAACAACTTTTTCTCCTTGAGTCCACAGTGTTTTTCTCCATCTGTCTATACTTTGGGAGGAAAGGAGATGACAGGGAAATGGCTTTCCAGAAAGCCCAATGTGACAGTGGAGGTTTGGCAGTACCATCAAGAAAGGGCGATGGAAATATCATCCTTTGATCTTTATCTAACCAAAGGGAATTCCTAGCCACTTTCAAGTTCAGCACATGGCAGGGCAGCCTGGGAAGTTGGGAGGATAAACACGGAAGCCAGCGCACGCTGCCATTTTGCAGCCTACTTTGGAAGGATGGCAGGTGTGTGCAGTCTGCTGACTCAGAGCTCAGTCTAAGTACCAAGTGGTGTTTTCTGTTAAACCCTAAAGGCACACATTCTAGGGTCATCTCTTTAGACTACAAAATCAAAAGACCTAGAGTTCTGTTCAAGAGAACATGAATTAAGAGTGGCAACAATGTGCAACCATCATGCTAGGTGTCAGAGCTTTCGTGACTCAACCACTATCAGCGTCAATAAGGGGCTTACATCTCGGTCAGGGGAACAAGAAAAATGCACAGATAGTGGCTGCGTTAACTTTATGGTGGGGATGGCCTTGGATGTGCCTGAAGGACAAGTAGGATGTCATATGTGATGATGAGAAGGAGAGCACTTCAGACTAAGTAACCCACAGAGCACAAATGATGAACGTAGATGGAAACATTAGTAGTCCAGTTAGGGGACTGCTAACCAATAACCAATAACCACAGAGTGGTTTGCAGAATGTGGTTCCCAGTGGATCATGCACTTCAGCATTACCTGGGAACTTGTTAATGCAAAAATGCTCAGTTTTCAACATTGAGTCATCAAATGACCCAGAGATCCCACACCAAGGTCTCTAGTCCAAAACTGAAAACCTATGCCCATATAAAAAACTTGTGCACGAATGTTTATGGCAGCATTATTCACAGGCAAAAAGCAGACACAACCTAAATGGAAAGGTGAAGTGTGGTACATCCGTACAGTGAAATGTTATTCAGCCTAAAAGGAATGAAACACTGATACACGTTAACAACAACAGACTTGAAAACGTAGGAAGTGAGCCAGTCACAAAAGACTGCACACTAGCTGATTCCATTTATATGAAATATCGAGAATAGGCAAATGTACAGAAGCAAAAGCAGATTAGTGATTTCCAAGGGCTGGGGGAAAGGGCAATAGGAAGTGGCTGCCAATGGTTGTCTTATAGGGGGATGAAATGTTCTACAATTAGATAGTGATAACAGTTATAGAACTTTGTGAATATATTAATGCTAATAATTAATACCAAATTCATAATTAATACTAAAAACTAAATGTGTCATTGAAAAGGGTTACATTAGTGGTATGTGAATTATGTCCCAATTAAAAAGAAAAAGAAAAATTCTCATGTCTCACCTGAGTCATCATGAATCAGAAACCCAGGGACGGGGACAGAAACCTACCTTTGAACACCCTCTCCAGGGGATTCTGATGGGCACTGAGGTGTGAGAGCCACCTGCCTGGGTCAATGGTCTCAGTGCTGGCTGGACATGATCATCTGGGGAACTTTTAAAAAATATCCATTTCCTAGTCCCCATCCCCAGAGATTCTGATCAGTTGGGCCAGGGTATCAGTGTTCTTTGGCCCATAGAGATGGATGTTGCGAGATATTAGGGCCTCATTTTGGAAAATCTTAAAAAGCAGCCTAAAGGGAAAGGAAATCATTAGATGTCCCCATTTTTGCCAGGATACACGTGGACACTGAAGGCCATGTGATCATGTAGGGAATCTGGACAGGCAAGAGCAATCAAGGATTGAAAGCAGTGTTGTGGGGGTGGCAAAGAAAAGGAAGGTGTGAGCAGGAGAAACAGAGATAAATACTTAGCCAGGGAAAACTAAGGGGATGGAGAATTAGGGCAGAGGGAGGAGTCAATGTTGTCTCCAGAATTTGTTTTTGGGGTTTTTTTTGTCCTTTGTACTGTATGCTTTTTTTTTTTTTTTTATTGTTTGGGATTCATTGAGGGTACAAAGAATTAGGTTACACTGATTGCATTTGTTAGATAAAGTCTCTCTTATAATTATGTCCTGCCCCCGAGAGGTGTGCCATACACTGTGACTCACCAGCTCCCTGAGTTCCCTACCTCCCACCTTGTATTAGCTCATCTACTGCCTTCATATTAGAATAAAATACATTGAACTCTTGCTTCTCCATTCTTATGACACTTT
The DNA here is from genome assembly GCA_963573935.1 of Arctocebus calabarensis. Classification (NCBI taxonomy): domain Eukaryota; kingdom Metazoa; phylum Chordata; class Mammalia; order Primates; family Lorisidae; genus Arctocebus; species Arctocebus calabarensis. The sequence goes on from CAUYON010047025.1 coordinate 12,179, forward strand.
ACTAAGAAGAATGTGTTCCAACTCAATCCAGGTTAATACAAAAGATGTAAAGTCTCCATCTTTCTTAGTGGCTGAATAGTATTCCATGGTGTACATACCACAGCTTGTTAATCCATTCCTGGGTTGGTGGGCATTTAGGCTGTTTCCACATTTTGGGAATTGTAAATTGAGCTGCAATAAACAGTCTAATGCAAATGTCCTTATGATAAAAGGA
>CAUYON010047028.1:0-34633 GCA_963573935.1 Arctocebus calabarensis
ACGTACACCTGATCAAATCCAGCCCGGGCCCGCCAAACAACAATGACGGCTGCAACCAAAAAATGGCCGGGCGTTGTGGCGGGTGCCTGTAGTCCCAGCTACTTGGGAGGCAGAGGCAGGAGACTCGCTTGAGCCCAGGAGTTAGAGGTTGCTGTGAGCTGTGATGCCACAGCACTCTATCCAGGGTGACAGCTTGAGGCTCTGTCTCAAAACAAACAAACAAACAACAACAACAAAAAAACTTTAATTCTCAAAGGGGCAATTCTTGGCATTCTGCATTATTTCCCATGCTTCTCAATGTCCCTTTAAGTTAAAAGGGAGAATGTGAATTAAGACTTTATGCCTCTGTGTTGTAAAAGATTTAGTGCATAACTCGAAGCTTTTATATCTTATTTAAGTGTTGAGGCACAGGCCAATACGATGTTAGCATGACGGATAGGAGTCCTTCATCTCCTTACTATTTGTCGTTGATGGAGTCATCCAAGCAGAGAGAGAGGATGAGGACAGCCATCATCATTCCTGCTTTGTGCCAGCGGGATGTGAAATGACCTAGGAGTTTGAAGTGACTCTCAGTCAGGCTGTGCTCCATCACGCCAATAATTTCTGCACAAACACATGAAGTGCTGTCGAGAGACCGCAGTAAGTGAGAATGACAGCAAAGCCCCAAGAAGGCCTTTGTCACCTATGTGGAGACAAAGTAGTCTTTCATTCAAGAAACAGGTGAAAACCAGGGCTTCTGTGGGAATTGTTAAAGGGGTATGGAGTCAGACTTGGCTTTGGGGGACATTAAACTTATTTAACAGAAAGAAAAGAGAAAACGGAGCCTCTTCTGCATGTGCCTCTGTTATTCTACTAGCTTGTGCATGTGAACATCTATTCTGGACCAAATCCTGTCTCTGTGGTCACACACCTGGTTTTGAGATCTCTTCCGTTCCCAGTCTATCCTTGGATGAGTTCTACTCTCTGGGAAAATAAGAGCTCCTGCATTGCTTTTTGCATTATATAAAACATTCTTAAATCAGTAGCCGACATGGAGTAAGTAGTCAGCAGGTGTTGCTATTTTTATTTAGTAAACTTTAGATGGTGAAATTTCTTGCACTCTGAAGCACATTTTAAGAAGAGAAGCACGTTTTGAGAAGAGAAATCTCTTCTGTACTCTAATATCCAATTTAGTAGTGTACTAAGGAGTAACCTTTAGTGATGCATAAGGTTTAAAGAGTATAAGATTGTGTATCATTTACCCTGTAAGGAATACTTTTGGATCAGTCCCCAGATCATCAGGGAAAATCCAGTATCCCTCAATGGGGGGCCCAGACAGCTTTAACTTTCCCCTCAGCTTGAATAAACTTTAAATGGTTTTTCTTCTTGACTGCAAGCCCCCCAGAGCTCCTTTTCCTTAGAGCATCTACTTTAGAAAACTTAGATTTTTAAATTCTTTTCTGCCCTTGGAGATGTAAAGCTTCTATTCTCTTGCCAGTTGTGCAATCCAGAAATGTCTTTCTCAAGGACCTAGTTGCTACCCTTTTGAAATGTTAACATCAACAAAGACAGCCCTCAGTCTCTCAGTCTCTGTGGAAAGGTAGCAGCCCAACTTTGACAAACTCCAGTTAGCAAACACAGATGGTCTAATTAGCACTCTTTCACTAGCTCACCCCAGCACTTAAAAACTTTCCAGGTACTAATCACTTTATGTGTATACATATATTGAAACATCATGGTGCGTACCTTAAGTTTATGTGTTACTGAAGTGTATTAATATAAAAGAAAACCAAAATGAAGAAAAAACCCTCCTCCCTTTTGTTTCGGTGGGAGTTGAGTTCACTCTCTTCTCTCTCTCTTACTGCTGTAGTCTTGAATAATGTCTTCCTTGCTTGTTTAACTTCATCTCCTGCAATTTTTCTTTGATGTGGGTCATGGGTGAAACATTGTGTTACACTGTGCAGAGCCCATGATCCAGTTAAAATTCTTTCTCCCATTAGCTTATATGAAAAAAGAAAGGCTCAAATTAGGATCCTACTCCTTATGGTGCAATCTAAGTGGTAAGTAGTGTTTCCTTCCAGCTGATTTTATTAACATTAAAATTTCATGACAAATTATTAAGATCCCTAGAGCTAAAAATCCAATTGAAATCACATAAGCATAGTAGGACGTCTATTATAATAATTTTCTTGGAAGAATGCAATCTTCATTGTAGTGTTACAGACTTCTGCATGAGTGCCACAGTACCGTGGGATTGGATGGGAATCACAGCGCTAATTAACAGGTAGACGTTTCCAAGATGGTGCTAACTAAAAATAAGTGAAGGCTAATCTTTTAAAAGTCAAGTTTTTTGGAAATGAAACTACAATGACTTGAATCTCTTTGACCTTTCTAGTTATGCTGATACGTGTACTTACTGGATACTGAGTATTCTTTCTCATGTATAAAGTTGCCACAACACAAAGAGGTAATTTGAATTAAAGATCAATAAAATCATTTCATGAGGCCCAGAAAATTTCCCAGTGCTGTCACTGTCACCACAAAGGTTTCAAGTCTACCCGGTTACCTTTTAAAACTCCTTTTAAATGGAGTTTTTTAATTTTTCTGTCTGAATGAACAAAATAAAATAAAATAAATGAATTATTTTTAATCCTAAAAAGCCAATGTAGAAAACGGATGAGATCTGAAGAATAAAAGTATGATTAGTATATTCAGTGAGTTAAATACCTGTATTTTACAAACAAACAGAACCAAACACTAGGTTTTGGGTTTCTTTTCATGACTCTGTTTTCAATACTACCACTTCCGACATTGGTCAGCCTATGAAATTTATTTTACATAATGTTTACAGGATTATTTTTACACAGATCCCTGTAATCAAAATATTACATGAACATCATACATACTTTTTTATCTTGTATGACTAACCTCAGTAGCATATTCACTGTGAGAATATTTCACAAAAGGTAAATGATTTGATATCACATTTCATATAGGTATTGTAGGGCAAATAGCTATTTACAAGGAAAAACTAAATTTAGATCCACACCATGTAAATGTTAAATACATTATATGCATTTATATGTATATGTGGATATGTATATGTGTGTATGTATATGTTTACAAGTATGAATGCATATATATACACGTATATAAATGTACATGTGTGTGCATATATCTCAGACATATAAAAGACTTAAATCCTACAAGAATCCTCTCCTATGGAACAGAGTAGCATGAAATATTGAGAAGAAAATATAGGTAAATATTTATCTTTTTAAGCATGTAGAGAAAAACAAAAATGTAACAAAAATTAAAGAAAAGGATAATAGATTTTAATAACACATTAACATTAAATACTTCTCATATCAAAAGCACCATAACTAAAAGGCAAATATTAAATTAAGAAAGTGTTTTTTGCAGCAATCACATCATATCGAGAGATTATACTTAATATATAATCATAAACAGTATATCATTATTCTAATTACTTCATTAACCTGTAGTACCAATTTCAATATACTAATATTTTTACCTATTTCTTGAATCTTGATTCTCTTAAATCTTCAGGGCAGCCATCCTGACCAAGATTTTAAAATATTCTCTGCAATCGTTATATGTCGGCCCGCACTTCACCTGGCCACTCTAACAAGTTGTCCATGAGGCAATATATGGGGCATCTTTCTAGGACCCAAAGTTGATCACGTGACCATTCCTTCCTCTGTCATTGATCACGTGACTCTTCCTTACCCTGCCAACATCCCCCAGTGACCTCAGAATCGAGAGCTTTTAAGGTCTGGTTCCCTTCCCCTCCGGCTCCCTATGTTCATTCTCCCTGTTCCAGCCGCCCTGGCTTCTTCCCTTCCTAGCACTTGACACATACTTTCTCCTCTATGTGGAATGTTCTCCCGTCTTTCAATCTCATCTCAACTCTCACCTAAGAGTTAAATGGCACTGCCTCTGACTAGATCAGAGCTGGGTTATGTTCTCCTGGTGCCGGCTGCCATTCTTCCTTTCCATTCAATACAGTTTTATTCTTCCATGTGTTTATCCATCTAGATACATCTGCCTCCTCAACATATTTGGGAGTTTTCTGAAAGCTGGGACTGCGTCTTCTCTTTGCATTTTATCTCCGGTGGCCGGCGTCCTGTTAATGGTGCAGGGCTGGGCTGTCTGAGGACAGAGACTCACTGCATATCACAAGCCTAGGAGTATATTCTAGAGTTTCAGAAAATAGAGACTCCAAGATCTTGCCAGCATAAATCTGGTCCTTAACTGCCTGCTTCAAAGCCATCTCAGCACAGTGATATATTGGAAGAGGGGGAGACTGAACAAAACATACACATACTAAAACAGAAAATAGAGTTTCTTCTCCTGACTTCACGATTCTCCACAATTGTTTTGCTTCCTGATTTATTACTTCAACAACATCGCAGAGTTCTCCTTTTCTCCTCCTGTTAGCACCCTAGCCAATCAATTTTATTTCTTTTTTACAACTGTTCCCTAATTATCCCTTTTGTTCTTCCCTTCTTATTACCTAGATCCTGGTTCAAGTTTTTGAATTATTGCAAATGTTTTTATTACGGGGACTTAGTAATGCTCAAAGAAGCCACACAAGTCATAAATGCAAATGAAATGTAAACAGATACCTTCAAATATGCTAAATCAGAGGCCCAGGAGAAACCAGGAGGACATATTAACAGAACTCTGGGGCCCATTTCCTTCCTTCCTTCAATCAAAGCAGCTCTGCTTAAAGATATTGCATATTAAGTTTCCAAGAAATAGTTCATTTACTGAAGAAAATGTTCTCGTGAGTGAAAAGGTATTCGAAAATCACTGTTCTCCATCACCTGAGGTTGCATTTTTTGACAGCCCTGCAAATTCAAATGCTACCCATTCTTTTAAATGCAGCTAAATTCTTATCACCCAGATGCACCTTCAGTCAACTCTGAGAAGCTCTGACTCTCCTTCTTAAGGTATCCCAGAGCTCTCTACATCACACAGCTTGGTGTTACTATAATACTTGGCTTTCGTTTATTCTGTCACTTAGGGATTTAGTTATGCAGTTAGCTGGCTAGTTGATTGGTTTTAAGTTGTTTTTAATCCTCCTTCATGTACAGACAAACAGTAAGTTTATTTTGGCAAAGATACTAACAGATTTGTCATTTGGCTCGCTATGACTAGTGTTGGGATATAATTCGAGATGACAAAATCTCATTAATGATCATGCTTTTACTGTGGAAGGAAAACAACACCAACAACCAACAAACCTGGTTGTCTCAGGAAAAGCAAATAGATTTGCCTTAGGGAAGAATTTAGAAGAAATAAGAGCATCTCTTTGGCATTTCAAGTTGAGAACGAGCCAGAGGTTGAAAGGAAAGAGTGTCATGACTAGTTGGGAGTGAATGCCCTGGTCTGGCCTGTGTCTCTTGGGTGAGAAAATGAAATGCGAGGGCACTCTATTTTGGTTTAAACAGCTTCTTTGTCAAAACAAACAGTTCACATATATAAAGTTATCTAAAAAGAAGGAAAAATTAACCAAGAATAAAATACACTTTATGTTCTTATTTGACCAATATTTTCCTTCTCTATTAAATAAAACCATATACATCACTAACAGTCTGATTGTGCTCTTCTCACATTTAGCTTCTTTGAGAATGAAACCAACTCAGACATTACTTTTATCCTCCACGTGTGCTTCCCATGTAATCTTTCCTTAAACTTTATTTTCTTCAAAGTTGGGTTGGGGCCGGGCATGAAGAAGTACATGATAAATGAATTATAAAACTCACATCCTAGAGTGCTGATTTGCGCAAGTTGCACTGATTGAAAAATTGCTTGTTTGATGACAAAATAATCTTGAAGGCAATTACAATTACACAGAGAAGGCACAATATTGCTACTACATTCACATCACCTGATTTAGACCTAGTTGATTGCTGCTGTGTAATTTATTCTGCCTACATTGTAAGAGCCACAGGACAATTGGGGTGTGGCTTTTTATCACCCCTCCAGATAACCTACATTTTTAGGGTGTCCCCATAGCTCTGTTCTAAGGCTGCCAATAGGATCAAGCACAATGAGAAGTAGCATACAAAAGAAAGACAGCAATCTAGGGAGTTGGTTTTATAGCTTTACAGGAAGAATTATTAGGAGGCAGTTCATTTTGGAAGGAAGATTGTTGGACTAGGAGCCTGTTGATGAGTTTTGTGAAGGGAGCAAGGGACACTGTTGATGTCAATCCTTTACCCATGGAGCTCAAAGAACAGCAGTTATGTTGAATGCACTAAAATATACATTTATGCCAAATACATTATTTAAATGAAGTTTAAAAGATATGTAGAAAATTTGAATCTCCAATTACTTATTAATTTTTCATAAAAGTCTCAACAAATCAAGGAATGACCTTTATTGTATCACAAAATGTCAACATACAAAAAGTCTATTGAGGGAGAAGCATAACTGACAAAATAAATAAATAAAATAATTTAATGAAAAAACTTCTAGTATAAGTTTGAAATATTATGCAAGGATACTTTAATTTTTCAACTGTTTTTCAAGTAAAAAAATGAAAGCTCCATGTGGTGAGAAGACAGGAAAAATCTTTATTTTAACAAGTGTGTAATGGTTATAAAATCGACTGATAGAAGCTGTAAAATAACTATGCCAACATAAGAGTGCACTCAGAATAAACTGCAAAATTGACCACAATTCTTGATGAGAATACAATTCTTTAAAAAATAATTTCTAAATAAATTAAACACAATGCCTATCTTTACTTCAATACAGTTCCAGAAAATATATCAACTTAAAAAAAATGAAACATTACAGGCTTTTAAAAAAATATGGTGGTGGTACAGAACTAGTCAAAATATCTTTAAGGAGGACATCCACTTTCTTTGAGTAATTTAAGTAGGGTGGTAGCAGCACTGCAGCAGAAAAATAGATCAATAGAATAGAATGAACAACCTAGAAAGAAGGTAGCATTTTTAATAGGTAGGCACAGGACAAATTATTTGAAAGTGTTATCAGAACAATTGTCTATAATTTAGGAAAGATAAATTCGTAATATAGAACAAGCTACAAATATAAATTTTTGATAGTTAATAATCTATATCTAAAAACACAAAATTAAAGAAATATTAGAGGCAAATTACTTTTTTTCTTTCTCCCTTTCTTGCTCTATTTTTCTAAAAGGTGTACCACTTTAGAGCTTACTTTTAATGATAGAAAATATTTCCAAAAAAGAAAAGAGTGTACATATTACAAGTATACAAAAAAAATCCCTAAATGGACCCCAAGATTTCTCCATCTATACCATATTGGGACTTTTTGATCACAGGAAAAGACCTAGATTAATATGTTTTACTCCTGGTTCCTTTAAGTCAAGTAGATCAGTGTCACTCAGTATATTTACCTGAGGGAATACAGAAAAATTTTGTTTAATTATTAATACTGTCTTTCTAAAGAGATTCAGAATAATCTTATCTGTGCCTATTATAAAGTCCTGTTCTGGTGTCAAGACTACCTGAGTTTGGATCACGTTCTATCTAATGTGACCTTGTACAAATCTCTTAATATTTCTGTGTACCCCACTTTCTCATCAGAAAAATGTACATGTTATTTTGGTTATCATGAAGACTAAATATAGCTAGTATACACAAAGGGTTCTGAAGAATATCTTACACATAAAAATGACTCCATAAACATAAACATTTCACCATGAACACAAGTTCCACTATAATTTTATTTCACTGAGAGCTTGTTAACTTATCCTCCCTGGGAAACAATAAAAAGGATCAGAGCTTTGTTTTACTTTTTGGAACTGTTCCTTGGTATTCTCTCTGGGGGATCAGCTGTCACTGTGGAGAAACCCCCTTACTGGCCACCCCCACCCCTTTCACCCTTCACCCCTACCCTCATTGGCCAAGAGAGCAACACCATCTGGTTAGAACTTTCCCAACAACTGAAGAGTCCAGAGAGTTGAAAACAGTGCCGGTCCCTTCTGGGTACAGTTAGGCCATCGTATTTAATTGGGGAGAAAGGAATCGAGCCCTTTATAACAATGAAAACTTCCTTTAGCTCAGAGTCAGGAAACATCTCCAAATGCCAGAGTACAGAGTAGGCGCTCAGCAAACTGTGTAATGGATTTGAAAGGAAAGAATAAAGCAATAGGCAAAGGGATGAATTCACAAACGGAAGGAGAAAGTCCTCTGGGAAAGAAATAAAATCCAAAGTCTCAGAGGATGGATAGAACTTTATTAGGAGGAAAGACATTTCCTGTGTTTGAATAAGAGCGGATGAGGAGTTAGTGGGTGCCCATGAAAGAGGGGCTAATGATTTGATGGTGTGGAGCTGAGGGGCTTCCTATGCTATGACTTCTAACTATATAAAGAAAGGCAGGTGTTGGGAGTCAGATGGACAAGGAACTTGCTTGTTCTCAATTTAACTCTGCTTGGTTGAAATGAGTAAATCTGTGGTTCTAATTTGCATAATCTTTCTACGAATAAAAATAGAATGCAAATACTCAATCTGCTCCAGATTTAGATCCAAACTGGCATGCAAAATTTGACAGAAATTATCTTTCAAGATGGAATAATCATTACATGATGCAATCTCTGAGTATCTGATACAGAGCATGTAATACGTTTGCCTTCTTTTTCTGTCATCAAGGTGATACCTTCAAACTCCCTTCAAACCACTGTGCTGCCTTTGATCTTTGAAAACCATGCTACTCTTAGGGACTTTTCGTTGGACATGTTCTGCGATACATTGGGTGGGCACTTCTATCAAGAAGCTGTTGCATGGTAAGTACTGTCACTAATTGATTACCTTGGATGCATGTCTTGGCTAAGTCACAGCAGCCACTGATTCTCATCCTTGCTCTTGCACTTTCGACTATTACCAGTATTTTAAATCTCACCACTCACACTTCTAGTCATAGGTACACACTTGCTAAGTTAAGACTAATTGACATATGCTAACTCATTTGTTATTAGATTTAATTTGCATTATTACAGAGAAAATTCTCAATTACTCACTGGATACCTCATTCAAACTTTTACTTCACTTGTTTATGAGAACTTGATTGGAGAAATTAAAAAGGACAAAGAAGAGAAGATACAATACACAAAAGAAAAATGCTTAAGTGGTTAAGCAAGTTTAACTTGTCAAGTATAACTTCCGAGTGAAACAGGCTTTTGAAAATCTCTATACAGAATAAAGAATTAGCAATTGGTGTTTTTTAATAAACCAAACTTCCTCTGACCACTATTTTCTTTTTCTCTTTTTACATTTAAGTAATACTTTTCAGAGACTTGGTGCACAAACTTTGGGACAAACTCTCAGCTCGCCTATGCGCCTATACCTTTCCTTTATCAAATGTTCCCACTTCAACCCTATTGAATAATGGCTGCCCCTGCTTTAGCATCAAAAGATGCCCCAAGCATAATGGATACCTTAAATCACATCTTGTCTATACCATCTTTTAATGATAAACACATTTTATTTGATCCCTTTAAATTGGGAAATTGACAGTAAGTATTTACTGGGTACCTCTTGTTGGCAATGCAATACTCCAAGAAACGTAGTATAGGGTATAACCAGATATTAGTTGATTCTTTTCTCTTAGTTGATTCTTTAAGAATAGGACAGTGTCAGAACAATGGCAGAGTTGGAATCAAACCCTGGCATGTCTGAGTCCAATGGCATCATGATCCCGCCTTACCATCACTGCACTAGCTAAATAACTTTGATAACTGAGATTCAGAAATGCCCTGCCCAGCTGACTCCTTTCTTGGACAGATGCAAGCCCTAGGACATTTTTCTCTACTAAGCTAAAATTCTTGGTCTTTTAACTCTTAGCCACTGGTATGAATCCTAACATCTCATGCTGTAAGGCCCAACTCAGATTCTACTGCCCTTCCATTTGATTCCCTTTAAGTGAAAGGCGGCAGTGGTCACTGAGGCCTGCTGTTAGGCAGTTTGCATAATTCCAGTCGGCATCCTAGTTTCTCCCCTCTCAATGTGTTTCTACTGGATTTTAGTCCTTTTAAGGTACAGTAACCAGAATTAAACATCAGCTGTTCTCCATGTGTGGTCTGACTAGCTCAGCATTGGATTTGGCTCATTGGTTTGGCCTTTTAATACTATAGTAGATCTTTATTCTCTTAGCTACCATTTATTCTATTAATCTTCATGGGGCTTTTAAACATGATGTGCTTGTTGTCTGTAATTTCCCTCCTGAGTTACTGGTAACAACAAGAGAGAGAAAGAGAAGTCAACTCTGGGTGGCTCTCTGGTCCAGATTGATACTTAACTTCACAATCCAGGCATTTGGGGACTATGTGTAAGTCATTTGTAAACTTGCATTTGAATCTAAGCCTCACCTTAAACCAGCCAACTGAGTTGGATGAGGAATTTAACCTGTAAACCTCTGTTTCTAATGCAAATTAGAAATGATAGCACATCTTTACAGCTATCATAGCAATGATATGTATAGATTTTAAGATAGCCTCCACATAGAATAGACACTCAATAAAAATTATTTTCTTGCTGTTTAAAAACAAACAAAAAAAACTTTCCATGCTGTTGTCATAGAGATGACTGTCAAAAAACCGGATCCTACAGTTTCAGCCAGTGTCTGGGAGATGTAGCTTGCTTGCAAATAGCTGATCTAGTTCATGTAATCAGTTAAACTCTTTAATGGTTTGCCTCTCTGCTGCTTAAGCAAAACTATCTGTACATTGACTAACATTAAGCTCTCTTTGAAGCAGAAGGGCGCTGATGGAGTATAATACATTTGATCTCCAGGCCAGTGCTACACGTTCGCCTGGCTGCCTCTGGCATCAAATAACTCAGCTTCTGTCTATAAAGTGGTGATAATGATATTGACCCATCTCAAAGCCATGTTGTGAAGAAATGCTAATTAATGCTCACAAAATATTTTATAAAGGCAAATTGCTATTTAAATGCTAAATATGGGTATTCAACACATGACAAATATACCTTGAGACTGAGGTGCCCCTGGTGCTGACAGGCTTGCAGAAAGCAGAGGAACCAAATAAACAGTCTGACGCCTATTCAAAATCCATATGCTTCTTTTCACTCTACTTGGAAAAACAATTTTTATGGGTTTTGTGACTGAAAGCTGGAAAAAAGCAGTGACTTGAATGTCTCTCCTTTCAAAAGGCAGAGGACATACTTTAAGTGATTGGCAGAAAGAACAGTGACTAAATTGCTCAGGGGAAAAAAATGATTTCAAGTTGTATAAGCTATGGTAAGAAATCTGACAGTTCTTTTCTGCAAAAACTCGATATTACTAATAAAGGTATAACTTCACTCTTCTCATACAGTAAAATCCATTGATTTCGATGAACAGATACAGCTGCTCTCAAACTCTAAACTGTCTGGTTAAGAAAACCTTTTGAGATTGCAAAATACAACAGCAGTGCAAAATGACTGAAAAGCAAGAGACTCCACGAGTCATCCCGCCCTTCTGCAAAGGCGGCCCTCACTGGAGCCAAGCAGCTGCTCCACAGAATCACTAAGTCTGCCACCCCAGGATCGAGGCAGTGACCTTCCCAGGCTTCTGAAAAAGAAGCTGCTAAATAGTCTTCAGGATGACTTTTCATAATACCCACTCGTCCAGCTTAGGATCCCCCCCTTGCTTTGAGGATATAAAGAACATAATGCTTAAACCATCTGGAAACGTTTTATTTGAGTTGTCTTTTTACCCCACCAGGGGCCTGTGGCAACATTTGCATTTTCAAGGCTTTTCAATTTTAAACAGTTAATCATCTTAGAGGATAGGGATATGCAAAGCTGGCAGGCTTTCTTGGGAAACTTGATAGAAACTCAGTAGAGGAAAAGAAATGTTTTTTAGTTTGAAGTGGAAGGTTGCATTACACATGAAATAAACACTCCATCCCTGCACTGCTAGAGTCTAAAAATAGGCCCTAGAACAGATTTTAAAGTGCCATTCTATGCTTTCTCTAGCGAACCCACTGGCACTATTAGCCTGATTACTACACAAAATGAGTGCCAGATGGCTTGCCCTTGAACTGAAATCAAAGAGCCTTCTACTATGCACACTTTTTTTTTTTTTTTTTTGCAAATTGGGGGCTTCCTAAATATGTAAAGGTCCCATGTTTACTATACAAAGGAAATCTGCTGGCCCATTATAAACTCTATCCAGAATCCAGGACTCAGTTTTCTTGGCACAAGGAATAGTTAAAACCAAAGTTATTTCATGGCAATGCCTTCTAGATCCCTTGTCTTCAGATTACAGTATGTTCCAGAGAGAGGCAGTCTGCCGCTTAACCGACACCAAATTCTCTAAAGAATCAGATGTGTCAAACCTATTATCCTAAGTGTCAGTATGGGCATGACCTTAGAGGTTGTGAGAAGTGGTGACAATCCGATTTAAAAGTGAGGGTACCTGGTTTTTGGTTTTTCCCTTCTTGCCATACCTCAACTAGAAGAACAGTCTCCTGTTCCATCCACGTGCACATAGAGTAGTAAAACTCAAGGGAAAGCAAGCAGGTGGGAGGAGTTGGGATGGTGGTAGTGGTGGTAAATGCGCATCTATGGGTACAGTGCACAGTATCTGGGTGATGGGAGCACTTGTCACCGACTCAAACTGCACAGAAGAAATTCATAAAACCAAAACATTTGTACCCCCTGTAACATTCTGAAATAAAAAAAAAAGAAATGAAGACATGCAGGCCCCTCCCTGAGCCTACAGCTAATTTAGTTGCAGAGGGTTAGTCAGTGTCTATTCAACACTCTTGTCTCCCTAGGAAGATCTTTAACCCCCTTAGCAGTTCTATTGTATCAGCTCCTGCTCCAAACAATAACTTTAATTTCTCCCGTTACAGTATTGGCTAGAAAAGAATTTCATCTGAGAGTTCCACAGCAATGCCACATAGACACCATGTCAACGTTAATTAACACATTCCTAGTAATGAACATCCGCTATGTGCTACAGCTCATTCAGAGCCCAAAATCTCACAGTTGTCTAAACACATATGAATAATTACAGTCTTGGGTGGACACACACAGAGAAACACCACGTTTACAAAAGCATTGAGCTTTTCTGAACAGGAGAAAATAAGATCATGGGAAGGTCCACTGAGATAATCTAAGATAATCTTGGATCGGATACAAGGAATTTTTATATTCAATTCTAAGGCATTTGGAATTTCAATCAGAGTGTGGAAGACACATTCTAATACCAACAGAAGCCAGTGGCAAATGTGTGAAGTGGATTAAGTGAAAAAGTGTTTGTCCTGTGTTCAAGGACAGTTATTCTTTAAATTCTAGTCTGTTATGCCTGGTGTTGCCATATCATTTGATTAAAAAAAAGTCATAAATATAGATATGTAAGTACACTCTCTTAATGTTTAAATATTGATCACAGATTATCAAAACAGAACACAAAGAACCAGCAATGAAACACCTCTGTGGGCCAAAGCTTGCCATGAACCAGCATTTGCAATTTCCAGTTTAATCTCAAGGGGGTGGTCACCTACCAGAGGATTGGCAAAAGCACTCAAGAGGAGAGAGGGGCTTCCATGGAACTGTGACCAGCTTGTGAGGGCCACTAAGGTATAACAGAATCCTACATGCAAGGAGCTGCAGGTGCAAAATGAATAACTTTGGGAGGTATTAAGGAATGGCTTCTCAGATTGGGGATCATGGGCTGAGATTTCAAGAATCAAAAGGTGCAAAAATGGGAAGAGAGATAAGAGAGAAAGTATTCCAGGCGAGAAAATGCCCCATCCGAAACTTAAAGGCTGTTTTGATGAACCTTTAGAGTTCATGCCTAGGAGGAGAGTATACAAAGGCAACAAATTTACCTCATTTTAAACAATTAATGATGAATATCCTGGGCTTTTTTCCTCTTACGATTGACCATTTTTCAAGCTAGGGCAGGGCAAAAGAACTAGGGAACTTTTTTTTAGTAGTAGTTGCTTTTATGTCATGTGCCTTTGATTTGACTGGGGCTGTAGATACAATACACAAGGAAGTTAAGAAGTTTTTGTTTGTTTGTTTGTTTTGCAGTTTTTGGCTGGGGCTGAGTTTGAACCCACCACCTCTGGCATATGGGGCTGGTGCCCTACTCCTTTGAGCCACAGGCGCTGCCCTGGAAGTTAAGAATTTTATAATATTTCACTGGATATAAAACTAGTGCTGCTTCCATTTTCTTCAATTTTCAGAAATTTCCAAAAAATGAAAGAAGACCATTTAACAGATGTTCAAAGGGCAATAAATATTATCAATCAAGCTGACTTCATATTCCTTTAGAAACAGCTTTTAACAACAGCTGTGATTCTTTTATCTGATGTTTTTAAAGGAAAATTTTATGTCTATTGCTGTATCTATAGTTTTAATTATAGGTATTCCATCTGTGATTTTTAATTATTTATTTACCTCCAATTTTAGCAAGAGAACATTGATTGGAAACTTACATAACTCTCCCCCTTTTACTCACCATCATAGAACTGATAGGAAAAATTTTAAATGCTCGTTGGTGAAGAAAAAAAGTCTACACAAAAATATCTATGAAATTATAGGAAGAAGAGAAATGATGAAATTTAGTGGAGAATTAAAACATGCTGCAATGCATACTTTATTTAATTTTTTAATATGTGCTCTGGAGATGATTAATATAGTTAGTTTGCAGCTGTTTCCTTCTGAATACAGAGTATTAGAATGGGAAGACCATGACTTTTATGGCAAGTCAACAATTTTGGTTGTGGTCACAAGGCTTACAAATGACTCTGGCTTTAAAAACTATTTTGTTCCCTATTATTTCTTCATAATAAATATTAGATATTGATGCCTGGAACAGTGGCTATTAGGCTTCCAGGTGAAGAGGCAGCTAGAGCACTTATTAAAAAGCAGATTTATTGGCTTTTTCTTCAAAATGTGTGATTCTAATTTTCAGTCGTTGTCCTGGGGCATTCTGGTGCAGGTGGTCCTGGAAGGACACTGGACTGATGATGTGGGCTGCCTCGGGGATTCCTAGTCCCTGGCAAAGTCACCTCTTCAAGGAAATTAAAAACTCCTACGATGTATACACAGTGCTAAGGTTGACGATGAAAGCTTTTCAAGGGGATGAGCTTTGCCTGTTTTAGTCACAGCTACATTCCCAGCCTGAGATCAGCACCTACCATAGAGTTACTCTGTAACTGTGTTGAGTGGAGACAGGAAAGAAGGAATTGGGCGTGGCTTTCTGAGATTCATGCCCTTCAGTTGACCTTCTGTTCCACACTGTCAGAGAGGACTTGTGTCAAGCACACCACAACCTACTCATCAGAAGGGTCATGGAGGGCTGAGAACAATGACATGATGCAAAATCATCAGCAGCCTTGAAACTGTCATTTTGTTTAGAATTTTCTTCTTTGACCATATGACATTGAGAATGGACCTTCAAGGAGGTGCAACACCGTTGCAAGTGCGTCTTGACAAATCAGCAAAAACATTCCAAATGTGTTCTCTAATATATGATGGAAAACATGGCACTCACGATCCCTACAAAACACCCATGTGTTTCTTAATGACGCTGAACTACAGAATTCCTACTTTTTGTTCAGAACTTATGAGCTTGTGACATGTTTCTGCATTAGTTGCCATGCCTGGAAAACCATTTGGTCTGGTGTTTCACCTGGATCTAGAGGTGATGAATGGGTAGACTTAGAAAAAACATGCTTTCTTTTAAGAAATCTTTCATTATTTCTCTCCAGTGCATGGAAATATTTTATGAAATTTTGAAGTCATATAAATATCAGAGGAAGAAGCCAATATAATTGTAAGTTTTATTTCTCTGTAGGGATTCAGAGAAGATGGAAAACCCACAGCATTAACCACTGACTCAGACCCAGCACTATTTCAAATGTGCCTTTCGTTAGAAAGGACATAAGTGCTAATGCAGTTAATAGTTCTGATGAAGGTACCAATTCTCCTGTAAGTTAGCAAGCTTAACACGAAAGTTCAAAATACACTTAGCACTATGACTAAAAGTAATCCTCTTGAGACTGCTTTAGCCCCAATGTCATATAAGCATGAGACCTCTATTGATAGTATATATTCTTACATTAATTAGTACTGATTAGTTGAAGATTTTTCTGTTTGTCTATAGTATTTTAATGATTTCTCTAGTCTACTATTTCTACTTATATGTTTTTACTTTAAGGTAATAAATAGCTTATTTTATAAAATTTGGAAAATAGAAAAAGATTGTCAAATATACCCTTGTTTCCAAAATCATCTGAAAACCATTTTTGTGTACCTACTGTCAGTCTTTTTCTATTAATATCTATTTGAACATAGTTGTGACCAGAAGCCATAGGCAATTCATAATCTATTTTTAAAG
Source organism: Arctocebus calabarensis (assembly GCA_963573935.1). NCBI lineage: Eukaryota > Metazoa > Chordata > Mammalia > Primates > Lorisidae > Arctocebus > Arctocebus calabarensis. The sequence goes on from CAUYON010047028.1 coordinate 16,358, forward strand.
CTAGCTATTTCAAATAGTTCATAAATATCATTTTAATGGCTACATAAAAATTCCAAACATAATTTACATTTTCACATACTGTAATTTTACATTTCATTAAATAAACCTGTACACATATACTGGTGTTTTTACCAATAAAGGCACAGTGACAACTCTGTCCAATTCTAAGAAATATATCTGACACTTGTCATATCATATTTTTTTCTCCATAAAGCAATTGTCATTCTTAGACACCCAATCAGTTCCATTTAATATAATAGTTTGGCATAATGGAATATCATTACCTAAGCAGTTAAAATGTTCAAGGTTATAGAAGTTGAATATATATTTACAAGTTTATAAACATAATGTCATTTTCTGGTAATATTAAGCAAGGCATTTGATTCTATAACTCAATTCCTAATATTTTAAAAAAGAAAACTAATGTTAAACTTATATAAAAGAATCATGCAAATTAGCAATGCTACTGACTACCTGAAATTAATAAAGCTTAATTTATACAATCACAGTTGACATATAATTCAAAGACTTTGGCCCACAGACCTATGTCTGTATTCTGGAGGAACGATACTCTCCACATGCCAATCATAATCTGAAATTACGTAATGTGGAATGATGCTGTTCATACAAATGTTTTAACCTTTTAACTTGTCTGATCATTTGAGAATATGTCAAGCAGTACTATCATTAGATAAAAATATCTGAATACAGCTTGAGTTTACTTTTTAACTAATGCATTGTAATTGTACATATTTATGGGGTATAATTTTGCGTTTCAATACACATATGACAGAGTCTGACTCTGTCATCCTGGGTAGAGTGCCAGTCCTGTGGCCTTATAGCTCGCAGCAACCTCAAACTCTTGGGTTCAAGTGATTTCTCCTGTCTCAGCCTCCCGAGTAGCTGAGACTACAGGTGCCACCACCATGCCTGACTACTTTTTTCTATTTTAGTAGAAATGGCAGTGGTCTCGTACTCATGAGCTCAAGCAATCCATCCGCCTCAGCCTCCCAGAGGGCTAGGATGACAGGCATGAGCCACCACTTCCAACCTGTGAGGCAAACATTTAAAAACTTCTTTTTTAATTAGCATTGTAGAAGGCACCTATAGTCCCAACGACGTGTGAGGCATAGGCAAGAGGATCACTTGAGCCCAAGAATTTGATGTTGCTGTGAGCTGAGTGACACCAAGCACTCTACCAAGGGCAACAGAGTGATATTCTCTCTAAAAATAAATAAATAAAATTTTAAAAAGCCTCTTCTTTTGTAACTACTTTATAACATACTATACCTCACTATTTATCAACCATGGGTCACCCTGCTGTGCAATACACCCTCAGGACATGTTCTTCCTATCAGTTGCAATTTGTACCCATTGACTAGTCTTTCCTGATCTTCTTATTCCCCTTCCCTTCTCTGAACTCAACTCTCAGCTTCTATATTCTATAATATCAACTCTTTTTTTTTTTTTAAGATTCCTCATGAGCGAGTTCATGCAGTATTTGTCTTTGATGTCCAGCGTATTACACTTAACATGTCTTCCCGATTCATCCATGTGTGGCAAAAACCCCCAAAACATTTCATTCCTTTTCTAAATAGTGTTACATTGTATATATATATAGCCTACATTTTCCATCTACATAAGTTGATTCTTGGCTGTTGTAAATAGTGCTATATTAAACAAGGAAGTGCATATATCTATTTAATATATAGATTACACCTTTCCTTTGGATATATGATATATACCTAAGAGTAATGTTGCATAATCATATGGTAATTCTATTTTTAATTTTTTGAGGAATATCCATGCCATTTTCCATATTGGCTGTACTAATTTACAATCTCACCAACAGTGTGTAAGGGTTCCCTTTTCTCCATATCTTCACCAAAACTTTTCTTACCTTTCTAATAATATCCATTCTAACTTGAGTGAGGTGGTAGCTCATCAAGGTTTTGATTTGCAGTTCCCCAATAATCAGTGATGATGAGCATGTTTTCATGTTGTGTTGCTCTGAGGTCTGTCTTTTTTTGAGAAGTGTCTATTAAAGCCTTTTGTCTATTTTTTAGATTGGACTATTTGCCTTTTTGCCATTGAGTTTTCTGTGTCCCCTATCGATTGTAATATGAAACTCTTTTCAGAAGTACAGCTTGCAAATATTTTCTCCCATTTTGTAGGTTGTCTCTTCTTCATTGCTTCCACTGCTGTGCAAAGCTTTTAGTTTGACATAATCTCATTTGCTACTTTTCCTTTTGTTGCATGCACAATTGAGGTCTTAGTTTATAATCCTAGCCCACCCTGACGTCATAAAGCACTTCCCTATGTTTTCTTCTGGTATTTTCATAGTTTCATACTTATACTTTAGAGTCTAAATAACTTTTGTTGATTTTTATATATGGCAAAAGATAGTGATCTATTCTCATTCTTCTGCATGTGGATATACCATTTTCCGAGCACCATTTGTGGAATAGGGTGCAATTTATAGAACGTCTTTTGTCATTAAGCAACAAATGACTATATTTCTTTTTTATAATTTCATCATTGCTGTAATTTAATTAAAGGAATTTGGGTCCAACCTACTAGAATCACATGAAGAATTAGGTTAATATATACTAATCTTATAATTTATTGCCATTTTACCAATCTTTTGTTGATTGATAAATCAGATTAAGGGTTTATTCCCTATGTGGCCTCTATTATCTCAATATTATCCTTGTCAATTCCTAGCAGCCAATCACCTTTCTGAGAATACAGAATGAAAGGTATTCTAAGGTAATATTTCAGCGCCCAGTTAGCCTTGCTATCTGCCCTTATTCTAGTAGTATCTGCCTTCTATATAACCTTATGTCTATTGTCTGCCTCCTTCCATGTAACTGGTTCAGATTTCCTGTCTAGCTGGGTGCCTCTGAATTCCCTGCCTTTAAGCCATTCCCAACATGAGTATCTTTGTAGGCGCAAGGTCCTCCCTGGCTTACTCTACCAAACTTTTAAGTAAATCTTTCCTGACTGATGAGGCCTCTCTTACTGATAGACTGTGCCTATCTCTAGATACAGCCTACTCAATCTCCTGAGGAGATGCTGTCCTTGGCTTACTTATAATTACCTTGGAACATGGTGTTGGTTTGCACAGCCTCCCTAGCCCAGCTGTGCCTGTTTTGCTTCACATTTCTGCCAAAGGAGTTTCTATTCTGAAAACAACATTAATAGTAACAATTGGTAAGCAGGAGTTATAAATTTTCTATGCCTGGCCTACAGATGTATTTATATATTTCGTTTAGCCACGACATTGTTGGCACATGGTCTTGCACTCTCTCTGTTTGTCTCTTTCTCTCTTTCCTCCCTCCCTATCTTGTTCTTTCACTTCTTTTCACCTTTCCTTCTTTTCATTCTTCCCTTCTTCTTTTTTAAAATTGTCAACCAAATTTAAAAATCAGAAATTTCACATTAAAACACACAAAAAGTAAAAACAGACTCCTCGGCTGGCTTGCAGATAGAAGCTATACTAATGTTGGTTCCATGGTCCACATGGTAGCACTCTGGACTACTCCGATTGTGTATCAACTCTCTCCAGATGTGACAGTAGCTACCATAAAGCACTGTCTCCCTCTTCACATTGCAGACAAAGGTCATTGAACCTGACCATCATGTTTGTACTGCTGCTTTTCTCACATGGACTATTTAAGTGAACAAAATTTAAATCCTAGATTTAAGATTTCAGTTAATACACACATTATTTTACCCTTGTCTCTACTGAAAGTGGGAAAACAAATGATTGACCTCGCTACTTGTTAAAAAATAAATAAGAGATTGTGCTTCTTAATTAAAGAGAAGATATTCTTAAATGTTTAATGTAGAACATTTCCAATATATCCACAGTTACAGTCACACATTCACATTACCTGCTTCGGAGAAAAATATCAGGATGCCGAAAAGATTCAAAACTAAGAAGAAATACTAAAATTATCAGTATTGATATTTAGTTAGAAAAGATAAAACTCAGAAGCTCGTAATGATCTTCATATGTCTGACAAGCTGTTAGGCAGAAGAGGAATGAACTTTTTCCGTGTAGTTCCACAGGAATGATAAAGGACAAGGGTTGGAAAGGATGTATCTAGGGTGTATTAAAGTAGCAAGGAAAACCACAGGATACAACGAGTTCTCCATTCCCAGACACGTGCAAGCAGAGCATATAACATACTTAGAGACTCTGATTTTTTTTTTCAGCCTATATGTCTGACTTTCAAATAGTAGGAGACATTATCTTGAGAACAATGATTTTTTTTTTTTTTTTAATTTCTTAGTTCTCCCTGAAGAGTAGAGAGGTACATGTAAGGGAAAATACAGAAAGGGTAAAGAGAGGCACAGTTGTGAACATTGGATATTGTATGGAGCCAGAGGAGGACAAGAAAATTCTGTGAATATGAAAGAACACTATGCCTTTGAGCCTTATTAAGCTCTGGGCACTGAAAATTAGAATAAGGGACAAATGAATGGTAGACTCACTTATTGATGATGATCTGGATCTTGGTTTGGATGGGCAGTGAATTCAAGAATGCTTATTTTCTTTTATACTTTATATTTTAAATAAATGCTATATATATATGTTTCTGGTACATACAATAACATAAAAAGAAAAGATAAATTTCAAACAAAATTTAATCTTTTGGGGGAGAAAACCATCAAAAATTGTGTGGCTCCAGTGTGGCAAAAATATGCGTTCTAACTCAAACATACAAATAAGTAAAATCTCTACATGGATTATGATTACCTTCTTGCTGAACTCAGGAGTGAATTAAGTCCTGACTGTTTACTCTCTAGATCGCTTTATTTTCATTATTCCTGCCAGTGCTTAGGTCTGTGTCTCATTAGCTCTTGTCTGGATTATTTCAGTAGCTTCTGAAATGGCCCACTCTCTTTGTCAGCTCCATCTGCCATACAGCTGCTGAATTGAAATCCATTTATATCATTCCTTGTCTCAAAACTTCAGTTACTCAAAGCTCCCGACATCAGGCTTCATGACTGTCTGTTGGATTTCGTGCAGCCATCACATGGGCAGTACACCCCAATTACACTGCACTACGTACAGTTTCCCAAACACGATGTACCTCTTCTTGTCTTAGATTGACTTATTCCTTCTGCCTGGACCTTTATCTATTTTTCTTTCCTTTCTCTTGATTCCATCCTCTTTCTCTTTCTGGCTTCATCTTCTCCACCATGATGATTTAAATCAAGAATTAGTGAAGGTAAGGATCTGGGACATTTCTTAGTGACTTCTAAGAACATGGCACAGTGTCTAGGAAATGGAAGGCTTTCAACAGATAATTGGAAGAACAGAATAAAGATTAACATTCTCGACTTTGGTCTATTGGTTATATATATAGTCTCTAAACAATTATACAAGCGAAACAAAGACGAGTTTTGTGATTTCTTCTGAGTCTGAAGATGAATGAGGGTAGCAAAGTAATCTCTATCTCTTTTACCTTTCTTAAGAGGAAATAGATAATCAAGACAAGGGTCCCTCTTGATAAATGTCAGGTCATTTCCAGAGAAATGAGTAATGAGTTCAACCTTACTTGCAAAGCCTGGGAGCTTTCTGAACAGTATTTCAGTGACAGTTTTGACGTGAAACCAATTCACTATGATATGGAGAAGTAGAGAAAAATGATGGTAACCCACAACAAATGAAATCGAATTTGAAATCATAAGAAGTCATGAAAGAACATGACTGGCATGAGCTTTAAATTAAATAAATGAAAATATAACAATGAGGAATTAAAATTTGATTTCAGACAGTTAGAATACTTCCTAGTCTGATTTCCTAAAGATAAATAGATGTTCCTCAACATCTATTCAGTAATTGTCTTTTACAGTCCTAAAAAGATTAAAGTAAATATTTTTCAGGGTGCAAAAGGTAAAAGAAATGTGATGGAGTTAAGGACACCAAAGTATAAAATAGTACATAGATATACAGCTATACAGATGTATGTACATATACTGTGTATGTTTATTTGTGTTATATATAAATAAAAATATCCTCACTTACACTCATAAACAAGAGACTGTGCACATATATGTGGGTTTATTAATATAGAAATGTACATATGTGTGTGTATATCTATACCTATATCACCTTCAAAGACTTTCTGGATAAGTTTCAGAAACAGCCGACTAAGGAAGGGGCTTCAGGGCTCTGATTTGTAGCTTGTGCATTTTACCTACACGCAGCCTAATAATTAGGTAGAAAAACCAAAATACAAAATAAGGCAAGTAAATAAAACCAGAGATGATAGTGTAATTTAACTATTCACTTTATTTTTTAAGAAAATGCCATGCTGCAGTTATCTGTGCCATCAAAACACTTCATGTGCAGACTAATCATGCCAACAGAAACACAAAAGTACTTTGAAAAAAAAAATGGAAACCTTAAATCACAAGATCTTAAAAACATCACTGTAGCAGTTAACAGTAATTAGTGATTTTGAGATGATTCAGTGACTTAGAAATAGCATTTTTAAATGGAACTAAATCTGTCTTCTCAAGAAATGAAGTCCCTGTTCAAGACAGCAAATGTCTTCTACATAAGATAGAAAAAAATAGGATGTGGCATAAGCTCATGATCATAGATTACAATTGTTAATGTCAATGGGAACATTGCACGTCCTTGACCATTTCCCGCAATTGTCAAAGGAAAGATCCTAAACCTTTCTGTGCCTGTGCCGTGATCTATGTCAATTTCTAAGGATACCCTTATAAAAGTAAAAAGTTTATGACTTTTCAAGTGGAAACAGCAACAGTAAAAAGAACAAATTAAATTGTTTAAACAATAAAATAAATCATGAACAACACTAGATCCTGACAGCTGAGGGTATAAATTATGTGACCCAGATGGCACCCAAGGCCACTCAGTGGTCACTCATGTCTCTGCACACCAAGAAGTCAATTCCAAGTCTGACTAGAGAGGAAGAAAAAATAAATTACAAGTAATCTGCACAATTATCCCTCAAATAATGGATAATTTAATGGAAGCAAAATGACTAAAATGTTCTGACTCTTACCCTTATCATGGTGCTGAGACTCCGAGTCCTTATGTCTACTGAGAACTTTTGCTAAATTGGTAGATGACTAAACATTTACATGGAAATCTCAGGACACATCTCTCCAGCAAGCTGATCCATATTACACAAAGAGTCCAGAAAACCTATAGCATTTCTTATACTCTGATAGTCTAGTAGTATAATAGAGTAATTTCTGAGTGAATTAAATCTACTAAGGAGGCTTAAAAATATTAATTATTGCCTTTATGATGCTATTGGAAACATGACAGGAGTCTAATTGTGAGGCTAGTATTAAGCTATTTCAGAGTTTTTCAGCCTTGGTACTATTGATGTTTGGGGCAGAAACAGTATTGGTTGGGGGTGTGAGGAGTGATGTCCTGCTCACTATAGAATGTTTGGCAGCATCTCTGGATTCTACCAACTAGATGCCCCTTAGTTTGATGATCATAAATGCTTCCAGATATTGCAAAATGTCTCCGGGGGTGGGGGAGAAGGCAAAATAGCCCTCAACTGAGAACCACTGGACTATCTGCATTAAGCAAATCAATATAAGCACATTTAGTTTCTAAAAGATACACACATATACATATCCTGTTGTAAAATAAAATTTTACAAAGATGTGGCCAACATGAACAGAATATTTGGTAAAATTTTCTAATGAATATTTTGTAAATAAAGGTACATTTATCTATAATTTCCCATTTTCCTTTATATGTGTGGCAACTTTAGAGACCACTTTTGGGATACTCTGTATAATAACTTATCCCATGATATTACACTATATTAACTTGTTGTTGCTATTTAAAAAAATTATTTATTCTTGTTCCAGACTATGAGCTCTCTGAGATTCAGAACAATGTTAAACTTGCTTATTGTGGTACACAGATCTCAATTTCCCAATATAGGATTTAGCCTCATGATAAATAATTAAATATTTATTGAATTTATAAACACCCTACAGCCATGCTTTCACAGAGATTATCTGTCTTAAAAGGAGGTTGGAGTTGACAATGGACAGTGATTGTTTCAAAGCACATTTCTTGAATGCCTATTACAAGAAACTGTGGGTTTACAACAGTAACTGTATCTACACCCTTGTGGAGCTGATACTCGATGTGTACATCAAAAGGGAAAAGAGTAAACGGTTTACCAATAAGTTCAAATTTGGATAAATAATATGAAGGAAGTTAATTGAATGATAAGGTAAGAATATTCAGATAAGTTACATATGGTGGCCAGGGAAGGCCTGTGGGGGGTGGGTTTGACAGTAGGGATTACAGTTTAGGTTAGACCTTAAGGATGAGGAGAGCTTTGTATGATAAGATTAAGAAATGTACTCTAATTCCTCAAAGAATTAAAAGTAGACCTACCATTTGTTCCAGCAATCCCACTATTGGGGATTTACCCCAAAGAGAAGAAGTCATTTTATCAAAAAGACACCTGCAAACAAATGCTTATTTTAGTGCAATTCACAATCTCAAGGATGTAGAATCAACACAATTGTTCATCAATTCATGAGTAGATTAATACAATGTGATCTATGTATACTACGGATACACTACTCAGCTGTAAAAACGGGTGAATTAATGCCTTTTGCAACAATGTGGATGGAACTGGAGACCAGTTCACATAGTGAAGTATCTAAAGAATGGAAAAACAAATGCCATATGGACTTGCTATTAAATTGGAACTAACCAATGAGCACACATGTGCATGGAGGGCAGTACAACTCAGTGGAAATGCAGCAGGGTTGGGAAGGAGGGTAGGTGAAACTTACCTAACAGGTACAATGAATACAGGTGATAGAGACATTTATAACCCTGGCTTAAGCATAACGATATTGATCCATGTAACTTAAAATATGTGTAATATTTTGAAATAATATTTAAAAAAAGAAGTCTGCTCCAAGTAGAAGAACCAGCATATCAAGTCCTCAAGTAGAACAGAGTTTGCCTCCCAGATAAAGCCACTAACACCTCTATCAGGTGCTTACGTTGTAGTGGACACGTGTGAGGTTGAACAGGCAGGAAATGGCCAGCTCTGCAGGGTCTGTAGGCAGCAAACCTGTGAGCCTTCAGGATACAGGTTCTAGGGAGAAATGCCTGGGTTATAATTTTGGATTCAGTGGTTATCAACTAGGACAGGCTTTCTGTGTTTTCTGTGCTTCAGTTTCCTCATTTATTCAATGATGATATTAATAATATTTATACCATAGCATAGCCATGGTGGTTAAATGAACAGACACATGTAAGTATTGGTCGTTAACTTTGGGCTTGGTAAAAACAGCACATTTTATTTGATGTGAAAAGTTAAGCCCTTTCTGAGCTGTAAGCAGGTGAGCGTCGTGATCCTATGTGCAATGTTAGATCTCTGGGCTGCTGAGTGGACAGATGAGTGGCAACAGCAGAGAAAGTCGGGGGGCCGAGGGCAGAAGCCCCAGGCAAGAGGCAAGAGTGGCATCGAGGTATAGAAAAGGCAGCAGCTGAGGACGTGTCAGGGACACTGAGTGTGGGAAGCGAGAGAAGGGGAGGAGTCCCAGAACACCTGGGGTATCTAACGTGACCCATTCAGTGATTTCCTACAGTGCAGGAGACTGGTGGAACAAATTTGGGGAGATATCCTAGAATATAATCTTAACTGTGTTAGTTTGGTCCTGCTCGAGGATATCTGAGTAATGGTGAGTAAGCCTTGCATGGTACAGTAAATGATATTCCTTAGGGAGTGATGTGGAGGGATGAAGACCAAGCTCTGAGACATACCCGTGGGTAGCACTCAGGGTATGAAGAGTTAACTATACTCAGACAGAATCATGAAAACAGAACCCACCTGTGAGACCTGCTTGTGGAAAGCAAGACATATGATACAAGGCATTACTTAGAAACGATTTATGCTAGAAGTGGTCGGAGAAGCACTTCCTAAAAAAATGTGAACACCTGTGTGGGGGTTTGAGGATCTGAAGAAGTAAAGGAACTAGGGAACATTCAAGTACAGACAAAGAAAGGGGACAGAATTACAATCACTGTAGGAATAACCTGTAAGTCAGTACTTCTCAACCTTCCTATTGCTGTGATGTATTTTCATCATTACAAAGGGGTCGTGACCTACAGGTTGGAACCGCTGCTATAAGTGCCTGGCCATCTGGAGGGAAGCATGGTGCACACTGATGTCTCTGACTGAGTGAAGTACAGGGCACAACGTTGACAGTGAACTTCAGTAGTGGGGGAGCACAGGTTTCTCTTGAAGACTGGGAAGAGTCTCCATCTCCCATGAAGGAGACAGGACTAGAGGAGGGTCTCCTGCAAAACTAATTCTGGATAATGAGGAGGGATGAGTTAGTGGAGTAAGAAGAACCTGAAGATAAAGGGATCATGCACCTCGAAGACTGTGAAAGCTGCTGAGGGAACATTTGAGTAGAATTCCAGACACTTAACTTAGAGTTAAGAACATGAATTTCAAGGTGACTATATTGCAAAAAATTCTCAGAGAAGATGGTTCAGAAGAGTTGGGAAGTCAGAAATGCAAAAGTCATACCGCTTTAAATATACGTGAGTCTGATGTCAGGGAAGTAAAATAAGAAAGAGAGAAAAAGAGAGGAAAAACAGAGTAGGAGAAAAACAAGAAGGCAGAAAAAAGGGAAGGAGAGAGGGAAAAAGGAAGAGAGAGAACTTAAGGAGGTGTATATACTAATAGTAGGAAATGAAAAAAGTTAAATCGTGCAAATGAAAATATATACTTGACCATTTATGAACTCAGATACCTTATTAGAATAACATTTTATTAATGTTAGATTATATTTAAGACAATTAAATTCATCTGTTTCTAGTTTCCTGTAACATTTTCTTGGCATAAAAATTTGCAAAATTTACTTTTGTTATCACTGTGATAATATTTTTCCTATCACAAGTCAATTTCATTTTACCTAAGATTCAGAGGAAAAGTATGTTAAATGGAATATGTTTAATAGTGACTGTTTATATGAGTGTAGAGCTTGAGAGTGTCTAAGGGACTTTTATATGTTTGCTTTCTTTCACTGGGTCGTCATATCACTGTGAGATCAGGCAATGTGGTTCCACCCACAGTTTTCTGATAAGGAAAATGAGGCTCAGAGTCTGTAGCTTTTCCGTAAGCACATACAACTCATAAGTGGCAGTGTGAGCTCCAGAGTTAGAGCTTCTGATAGCTCATCCATTGTTCTTTGCATTTTAATGTTTTTATAATACGTTTTAAAGTAATCATTTTAATATTCCTTTTTTCTAAACTTCTACGTGTATTCACGTCATTGTAGAATAAAGGTCTACATTTCGTATTAGTTTCATAAATACTCCATGTATAAACACATAGGGGAGATTATCATTCTGTATTGCTTAGAAAAATAAACAGAATAGTGAAGTTGTGTGATATATACTAATTTGAACAATTTCAGTTGTTCAACTAAAAGCTTGGAGACCCTTCCCTAGGGGCAATTAGAGACACACCTTGAGTAGAGTTTTTGGCACAACGTGGTACCGCACGGCACAGCATGACTAGAAATCTAGGACACCCTGGGGAACACCAAGGGTAGAAATTCTCATGAAACCGATCCTTTCAGAGTAATCTCACATTTCAGGTTGATCAAATATTGCTCTGACAAGGAAACTTCAGTCCAAGCCAAATTAATGATGCATTTTATTAATGCTAGATTTTAGGCATAGGAAATGGTGTGGAATAACATACCAAACACGTGTGTACTGTCCACAAAACAGGTGCGGATTATCTTGAGGAAACTTGGCACACAGGGCTTTTGCCTCCACCTAGTTCCCACGAGTGTCACAGAATTGAGCAGATAGGTGTTTGTCTTTGAACATTTCCCTGGTGTATCCGCCATCGGAGTTCTATAGTCAGAGGTGTTGAAAACAAAAACATAATCTCATAGTCCTTTCAAAAAATGCCTGCACATGATCACACTTTAATGAGAAATAAAGGTTGTTATAAAAATGTCTTTTGTTATATTTTGTTATATATCTTTTATTGAGGTATGATTAATATGTAAAAAGCTGTACATATTTATGGTACACAACTCGAGTTTGGGGATAGGCTATACCCATGAGACCATCCCCACCATCAAGGCCGCAGGTGCTACCTACCTCCATCACCTCCCAAAGTTTCCTACCACCTTTTTCACTAGCAGTATTTTTTATTTTCTGGTCAGACTATTTAACATAAGACCTACCCTCAGAAAAGTATACACACTTTATTAGCTCTAGGCACTGTGCTGTATAGATCTCCAGGTTTTACTTATCCATAACTGACAATTATGACAGTCACCTCCCCATTTACCCTTTTCCCCTACGTCCCTGGAAATCACTCTCTACTTCTTAGAGTTTAACTACTTTAGATTCTACATGTAAGTGAGATCACGCGGTATATGTCTTTCTGTGTCTGGCTCATTTAACATAGCATAATTTTCTCCAGGTCAACCTATGTTATTGCAAATGGTAGGATTTTCTTCTCTCTCTCTCTCTCTCTCTCTCTAATATATATATATATAATATATATATATTATGTATATGTGTATATACAAACACACATATATATATACACACACACACATTATTTTTTTAATTTCACAATGTCACAGAAGTGGAAATGTTTTCATTAAATGGATGGCTTTTGTATAGCTTGAGTCAGGGTGATAATTGTGCCCATCACCCAAATAGTGTTCACCGTACCCATCACATAGGTTTTGGTCCATGCTCTCCTCCCCCAATCCCCTGCTTGATTCCCACTGAGTTTTGCTTCCCTCTGTCAACATATTTGTTCATTGGTTAGTTTCAATTTAGTAGCAAATATGTGTGGTGTTAGTTTCTCCATTCTTTAGATACTTTGGTTAAGATAAAGGTCTCTACTTCCATCCAAACTGTTACAAAAGGCATTAATTCATCCTTTTTTATAGCTGAGTAACATTCCATGGTATACATAAGCCACATTTTATAAATCTACTCATGAATTAATGGGCAAGTGAGTTGATTACACATCTTTGCAATTGTGAATTATGCTGTAATAAGCATTTGTGTGCAGGTGTCTTTTTGATCAAATGACTTCTTTTCCTTGGGGTAACAACCAGACTCTACAAATAACTCCAGCAAATAAGCAAGAAAAAAAAATAAAAATAACCCCATTAAAAAGTGGGCAAAAGACATCAACAGTAGCTTTGAAAAGGAATATAGACAAATGGCCAGTAAACACATGAATAGATGCTCAGAATCACTAATCACCAGGAAAGTGCAATTTAAAACTTGCAATGGGAGATACCCAGTGGTGGGACTGCTGGAAAGAATGATGGGTCTACTTTTAGATCTCTGAGAATTCTCCAACTGTTTTCCTTAGAGGTTAATACACACACATACACACACACACACACACACATGCAGGGAAACAAAAATATATATACACATTTTAAGAAAGGGAAGATTTGTATTAAATTTGCAATACTCAACTCACATGTGACTTCTGCAATTACAAGAGATGCTCAACATGACCTGTATTCATTTTTTTCTTACCAGTATATATTGAATATTACAATTTTAGTGCAGCCTTTTCCTTTCTTAAAATGTGTATACATTTTCTGCACCCTACTGTGTGTGTGCCTGTGTGTGTTTATATATATATATATACCACATTTTCTTTTCTCACATTTTGGCTATTAAAAACACCTTTTAGTCTTGTTCAGTCCGGAAAGCAGAATTTTTGAAGGAGATGCATTGTTTTTCCCTCTGTGGATTTTCGCTTTCTTTGATTCCTCAGCGTATGTTCATTGTTAGAAATGAAAAGATTTTCTTATGACAAGCTAAAAACATTACTTTTGTATTAAATTCTCCATAAATATGAAATTGGGATATATTTCTTTCAAACTTTAAGAATAATTTAAAGTTGCAAATTGTCAGAGAGGCGGTAATAATTTAGTTATGTACTTCCTTCCTTGGCTGATAAGGTGCTGAAAATGTACCTCACCACTATATTTTAAAGCATGTATTTATAGAATTGAGAACACTAATAGTGCATCATCATAATAAAGCATCCCACACTCTGAAACAATCTTCTTTAGAATAAAATAAAACCGCATTAGTTTTATTTTAACTGCATCTGCGTGGAGAAAAACTACAGGCAACAAGTTAACCCTGAAGCATCTGCTGCTATGTTCATAATTTCAACATTGGCGATTGTTTATTTACGTAAATTTGAATACTTGTTAATGTTGTGACTGTCTACTTTCCTAGTTTATGAGTTAACAATGGCCTAAGCATGTGGAACCCCCATTTCCTATGCCTAGGTCAATTTCTTGTGAATTTCCTAGGCCTCAATCCCATGAATGAACTGTATCCATTCATTGATACATTCATTCACCTTGCCCCAGATGGAAGGGACTGTAATCATTCATTTCCTGGCCAAGGAACCCATACACCTATATATACCTGAGACTAAAGGCCTCAAGTAGGAGACGGGGAAAGACTGGGAGAGAAACAGGGAGAGTTTCTCTCTCCCCTCTTGAATTCTCTCCCTCTACCAGGATCTTTAGTGTTTTCTGTATTCTTTTCTGTAAATAAATTCTGTCTTACCACTTGGGGGTAGGGGGAATAATGTAATGAAGAATAATAAAATACATGTATTCAAATAAAAAAAAAGAAAAGAAAATTTGGGGCTTTGAGTCATGACTTAATTGCATAATGTTTCATATGTAAGCTTACCTACATGAGATTATTACAGAACAAGGGTATGCAATTCAGTTTTACCAAGTTATCTGAAAGATGCTGTCTGAACTGGTGATAAATTTACACATTTACAATAAACATGAACAGGCTACAGGGACTAATTCAAACATTAGTCTACTATTGAACATTAATATATTTGATAGTAACATGTCAAAATAGACATACTGAGATCTTTTATTTAAGAAAAGATTAATGAACCCAGCCCCAGCCAAACTGCAACAAAAAAATAGCTGGGCATTGTGGCAGGTGCCTGTCATCCCAGCTACTCAGGAGGCCGAGGCAAGAGAATCACCTAAGCCCAAGAGCTGGAGGTTGCTGTGAGCTGCGATGCCACAGCACTTTACCGAGGGCAACAAAGTGAGACTCTGTCTCTAAAAAAAAAAAGAAAGAAAGAAAAAAGAAAATATTAAAATGAAATATTTCCTCCTAACCTTTTTGATCTTATTAATTTTTAACAAGCATACACTTTCACTATGTACATGTATGACAAAAAGTTTTTGTTCAAATATGAATACCGAATATCCTTGCAATAAAGAAAGCAAATAAAGCTCCCTTCTTTCTGTCTTCCTTAATGTTGGTGTAGAAGCAATATTTGGCTGTGCTTTTCTTAATAAAGTCATTTGAGCAAAAGAATATTTGGAGCTCATGTTTCAAAATCTTGTGATGAGTAAGTAAGTTCAGCCAAAAGCATGCTTTGGGTAGCTCATAACACAATAGAACTTTTCATTATTGAAGAAAGAGCATTTCAAGCTTGTGTTTGTCCAGGCTCCAATTTCTAAAGGAAAAAAAAAAAAAAGAAGAAGAAAATATTTCCACTACATAGGAAATACAAAGAGCAAATAGATGGAGGTTTAGGAACTGTTGTTTCATATTTGATCTCAGGATATCTGAGTGATAGATGAAATAACCCTGAATAAACATGGTCCCTATGCCAAAAGAATGAGGCCCTGCTAGGCACATGATATTTGGTAGGCCCCTAGGGACCACAGCTGCAAGACTTTCATGGATCCCAAAGATTTTGATTATATAACAACCCTGAAAATTGTCTTCAAAAGTCTTTGTACCTGCAAACCCCCTACTTACTCACAGAACCGTGATTAACCTGACTCGTTTATTTCAGTCAATGTTTCCCATCTGTATTCCCATTTTTCTTTTCGTGCTTCTCATCCCAGCTGTCTGAGAAAACATTGCCTCTACTGTATCAAATGCTAAGTTTCTTTAAAAGAAAATTTCCATGAAAATAAAACAGGATGAAATGAAGAAATAGGCTATACTGGGCTTTTTTAGATATGTTGTCTCATTTTCTTGAATTACACAACTTTGTTTTCTTTTATCCATTCAATAAGTAGTTCTAAGCAATATTTTGAGTTCTTGGGGCCTATACTGAGAATTTCTCACAAGAACTTGAGAATAAGTAAGATGAGTTTAAAATTCTGTATATCAGTTCTCAGAGTCAGGTTTTATAATATATACCTTACTGATAAGAGCAGACATATGAAACTCTCCTTAAAGGACATAATGGTCTTTAGCTTTGAAAGTCTACTTGAGCAAATGTGTTAACATGTCCAAGGAAAGGATGTTCCAACTAGGAAAAAGGCTGTTTACTAACAGAACAGAAAACTGAAAATGACATAATTACATATTGAAAGAGGTTATACAAACATTATCCAGTTTAAAAAAAAAAAACATTCATTAACAGGCCAAATATTCTAGTGCTTTTAGCAAAATTATCCATATTTTGGAGGAAGAACAGGGAGGCATAGTCAAAAAGAATTCTGTCATTGCTGGTCTGATTTTGAAAATCACTCTTTTAGTGAATAGACAGAATGCTTCTGTCTATTGTAGGTCTAATACTTTTTTTTTTATTGAATCGTAGCTGTGTACATTAGTTCAATCATGGGGTACAGTGTGCGGGCTTCACATGCAATCTGAGATATTTTTATCAACATGATTGACATAACATTCATGAGATTTTCTCGTTTACTATGTGAAAACAGTTTTGATCCATATTTAGTTTTCTCCTGACCCTTCAAATATGTACCACATATGTGATCTCACCCTTTGTCCCATCTCCCCCACCCTCTCCCTCCTCTTCCCTCCCTCTCCCCTTTCTCCGTCTTCCTGTGCAATAAATGGGTTGTAACCTTCACTTGAACGATACAGAATCGTGTAAATATTTTAAATAAATAATGCAATGCTACATATTAAAGATGTCTCCAATGTAATGAAAGTAAAGGGACATGTGGGCTGGAAAGAATCATCAATTGCAAGAAAAGGGTCAGCTCTGGAAAGAGAACAGACCGAGGGAAATGTAAAGGGCATTTTAACTTTTTACATCATGTTTTAGTTATTTACCTTAAAAAGCTTGAAACAAATGTGAAAAATGTGAGTATTTATTAGTCCTGAGTGGTAGGTAGGTGAATATTTTATTCTATGCTTTCCATCTTAAAATTATGGTGACTCACAAACATTTTGCCTGTTTTTGTTGCTCTCCTCTCTCCATCCTCAAAGCATTTGCGAAGCACATTGCAAAAGCAGAAACAGGATTTACTTGTATCCTCCATGGGGGTCATGCCTTTGCCTCTCACTGGCACAAGCAGCGATGAGGAGTAGTCAAACTATTCAGTTAGAGGTCTTTGGAGGGATGATCGACAGAGTTTAGAGGAAATCCCTATTCCAGGTGTGGGTTCTATTCTTCATTTTTAAGGAGTACATTTACAAATCTGAACATATATGAGTACATGTTACACTATGAAAATTAATAGTATTGTATGAATGTAATATACTTTGACTTTTTTTTTTAGGTATCTACGGATATTTCAAAATGTGGACCTATCTAGCAATTTTTACTTTAGGTAAGTTTTAGCTTAGTTTGCTTCTACGACTATTTCCATCTTTAGCTTAGTTTGCTTCTACGACTATCTTCCATCTCAAAATATTTATATTATTTTCCAAGGATAAAGACAGAATCAGAACACACAGTAGTGCTTTCTCTATTTTTTTGAAATAGGCAGACTATTTTATTTAGAAGCATTAAAGTGCATGTATTTCCTCCCTATAAAAATCTGATATCTGAAAATCTAAACGGAAAAAGTGAAGGGTCTTTATTCTCACTATAAAAATCATTTTTGTTTTAGGCCATATTTTAAATAAATATTCTCATTTTTAAAGTTTGAATTACAAAAATGAAGTTTGCATTCAGCTCCTAATACGGAGTTGTAACAATTTCACAGTGAATGATCTGGCAAAGTTTGCTAAAAATAAATTTAAGATAAAAAGAACTGTTCCAATACTGATGGTGGCATTATAAATTAGTAGTTTTCTGGGTAAGAAACAGTGATCAAGGAAATGCCATGAAGGATATCTGTAACAGTATGATCAAAATATTTCTGAATGTATATGAATCGTGCCCTGTGATTGCACCAATGTACATAATTATGATTCAATAAAATTATTAAAAAAAAAAAAGAAAGAAA
>CAUYON010047029.1:0-28603 GCA_963573935.1 Arctocebus calabarensis
ATATTCTTCTTAGCAAAGTATCTCAAGAATGGAAGAAAAAGTATCCAATGTACTCAGCCCTAATATGAAGCTAATTTATAGCTTTCATATGAAGGTTAAAACCCAATTATAGCACAGGAATACAGGGAAAGGGGAAAGGGAAGGGAGGGGAAGGGGGGAGGATGGCTGGAGGGAGGGCAATTAGTGGGAACACACCTACGGTGCATCTTAGCAGGGTACTGGCGAAACTTATTAAATGTAGAGTATCAATGTCTTTATATAGTGATCAAGAAAATGCCATGAAGGCTATCTGTAACAGTACGATCAAAACATTTCTGAATGTATACGAATCATGCCCTGTGATTGCACCAATGTACATAATTATGATTCAATAAAATTATTAAAAAAAAAAAAACTCCCGCGGCAAACCTAGGGCCCTGTGGCATGTACCGGAGTAGTTTCTTCTACCTTTTGGGCACAAGATGAGTTTTCTAGTCTTGTTTACAGGTAGAGATGGTCATGGGGAACGCGTTATCACTTCATGGTCCAGCCACCAGAGCCTTTCCCACCAAACCCTCTCCTCTTTCTCGGTTTGCAGACTCTGCAGGAAGGATTCAAAGGCCACAAAGGAGGTCAAGGCACAGGGGAGAAGGGCCCAGGGCCCGGAACGTCACCCGGCTGTCCTAGAGACAGGTGCGTGAAGAGCCCTGTCAGCAGGAAGTCAGCTTCGGTTGGGCGAAGCTGCTGAGCTTTGGGGTCACTGCTCTGAACGTCAGCTCTGTCTGGCTTCTACAAAGCCAACACAGCCAGCTCTGTTGCTGTTCAGACATCAGAGTGGACGTGTGCCGACCTAGATGGACACCTGGGCTCCACGCCTGCAGAGTGTGGCTGGCCTCAGTACTGCAGGCAGATGTGACACAGACCTAAGTATCTGCATATTGAAACATAGGAAAGGTACAGTAAATACACAGCACTGTGACCTCACGGGACTACTGCTGTACATCATTAACGCACACGCATTCGTTAGTTATGCGGCACAAGCAGACAAAGCAGAATAGCATCTCCCCACCTCCTCCAGCCACATTCCCAGCCCGTTTGTCCTATTTGACAATCAAGTTCAATGACTAAACTATGACCTACCAGGTGTCAGCCTCTCAAGGTAACGACGTCTCTCTCTCTGAAGACCTGATCCTGGAGATTTCAGAAGAGGGGGACGGCATGAGGAAGACCTTCACCCCCTCCTCCCAGCCATCCTCACAGGGGCTGACCACTTCCAAACCCTGGATGGGCCAGTTCTCTGGGCATTTACTCCATTTTCTGTCAATAGTTAAAAAGAAAAATAATAGAAAAATAAATAGATTCAGGCTATTAAAACTGTTACATATGGATGCAAGTGGAATGTAACTATCATGTATTATTAAATTTAAAGCTACAAGAGAAAATAAAGTCTCTCCTAACCTTCCCAATATAGAGACTTCTATTCACAATGGAAAACTCAAGAAATAGGCATCTTCCAAGTATTCCAGGGACAGCATCATCGCCTCAGCTTTCTGTGATCCCCGGCCTTGAGTTGAGCTCCCAACCAGTAAATTATAACACTCAGGAAGACAGTGGTGCCTTGCTGCTATAACGGTTATTAATACAGCAACTTTTGTGAATTCTGTTAGCTGGGTACTTTTTGTGGATATGAATTTATCTTCACAAGGTTTGTGAAGGCAATCTGGTGGTGATTTTATCAATACACGTGTGATGACAGAGGAACTAGAAAGAGAAGAGGAAGGGTCATTCCTGGCCACATATGGCAGCAAACTTAATGCACGCTACACTCCGGCTCCCAGGGTCTCCGTTTGCACCTAGACAATAATTTACATGCAAGGATTCCGATGGGTTTTTGGACAAAATCCTATTGAAGAGAAAGATTGACTCCAAGGTCAAAACAGAAAAATCCTTTAAGTTATGACTTTATGTTTTGTTCTTTTGTTGTTTGCATAGGAATGTCCCCAAACAGCAGTTCCTAACAGGGGTCAGCGTGGACAAAGTCTCAGTATTAATCTGTGCAGTGTGTGGAAATGTTACCTCATATTCACAGCATGTCACTGTGATATTGTTTCCATTTCTCAATTGTTTGTAAGTGTGGCAATTTAGAATTGCTCAAGGAGAAGAATTGCTGTCCTAGCCAGACCTAATGCTAATTGTCCCATGACCCCACGCTGAGCTTCAGAGCGTTGTGTACACAGAGTAAACGCCAGCCTCTGTAATGTGGCTTCTGGACCCGGGACGAGGGCTCCCAAGCCGTCTCCTGCCATGCGCTTTGGCCGCACACACCTGCTCACAGGTCGCCTGCTCCTCACCCCGCTGACTCTCTGAATCCCCCATCTTCATGTATTCCGTTATCTTCATCCCACACACTTGACCCAATGTCCTCTTCACATTCATCTGCATCTTAGAGTGTCTTTTCATCTTTGAAATATCTGCCTGACAAAGCTGCAAATTTCTTGAATTCCCACATCATTACTGGGGGCTCACTTCCTCTCTTGCCTCTCATGATATTTGTCAATGACTCGTACACGCTCAAAGCAGAAAACCTGTCCTATAAAGGTTTTCCTTTTATTTTCTATCAAAACCAGCATTATGTTTTTATCTTAACCAGTGTTTATTTAACCATGTTTCCATGAAACTTCTCTTATTTAACCATGTTTCCATGAAACTTGCTCAAACTTTTTCTTACCTGAGCAAGGTACAGTTAGATTTGGAAAGAGCTACGCATTCTTCATGAGCCCCAGAAAGGCAGCCTGTGTATTTGGTGGCATGAATCATTTTGGATTAAGGACAATTTTGATTTGGATTCAGCTATTATTATTTATGTGTATTATGTTTTTAAAGGTCCTCCCGCCATTGTCTGTGGGTTAGGACTTCACGTTTTCCAAGGGAGTTTCTAACATGTCAGATGGTATTTCTCTAGTCTTTTTGCTGGGTTCTCTTGTTAACTATTTAAAATTATACCCACATACCAATAATTCTGAGATTTTCCTGATGAGTCCCTTTTAGAAAGGCCAAAGGATGTATTCTTGTTTTGAGAGGAATGGTTACACTTAAGCCATGAGCACATACAGGAGAGCTGAGATCTCCTAGGAAAAAATACATAGACAGAGTCATCGGGAGTGAAGTGCTATCACTCCCAGAAGCATATTTTTAAAATGCAAGGGATTTCTTCTTGTTTATTGCACTACCCAACCATCCCTTCATCAGATGACCTTCAAACCTTTCATCCCCCAAGACAACCTGTCCTTGGAGATTTTTATAAAATTGTTCAAATCTCCATCCCACATTTGGTGGCAGATCAAATATCTTCCCATATCTACAAGAATTTTTTCAAAAATGGGGATGGTGTGGGATAAGGCTGCTCAAGGGGGGGCTACAGCACCTGCCCTGAATACTTATGTGTGTCATCAAAAAAGTTTTGAGATAAACAAAAATCTGGAAAAATAAAATCTGCAGGACGAAAAAGAAAATGAAGCTCTCCTGGCAATACTGACAAGCTGAGCAAGGTGAAACCTGGACAGATGAATCAGGGAGAATACCCTCAATTATGCCTCTTCCCAGTGAAATAAGGGATCACAATCCGTCTCAAAGCTTTGGTAGTGACTTACGTTATAAATCCCTTGATTAAGACACTTGTGGATGCTAGAGCTTCAGCGTAATCAATTTGTATTTAAAGACAAAGAATATATCAGAGAAAAGAGGTTCTAAAATAGTTCCTTCTTGTTAGCATCCTTCTTGTTGCGTTTAATATATTTTAACCATAGTTAACAGCATAAGCAAAAAAGACATTTTTTTGAAGCATAAGGGAGGATTTCGGATAAGATGGTGGAATTTAAAGCACCAGGCTTTAAAATGTAGGACCCCAGGTCACTTTGTGAGACCACTGCAGATTGTTGCTTTGATTCTGCTGCCAGAGAAATCTGCACCTATTAATTTTCAATGTCAAGTTCTAAATTCCTGGGAGGAATATGAATGGCCCAAATTGGAATAAAGATTCTATAACTAGAAAGCTTTCTTCGTTTAATTTTTTTTTCTGTTTTATAACTAAGCTAGCAGGAACAGAATGGGCTACTAAAATTATACTGTCCTATATTAGGAGTCTCTTGGGGGAAGAGAACTGCTGTATCTTGAGGGGGCTCCGAGCAGGTGTCTAACATACAGGTGGTTTCGTTTTCCTTCCTGCCGGACAGATGAGGACGCTGAGCCCCTGGAGAGTCCAGGGCTGTGCCCCAGTTTGTGCTGAACCCTGCGCTGTACCCAGAATAGGAGTCTCCTAAACCCCACTCATCACTGTGTCTACCCCACTTAGAGATAAATTGGAGAATGAACATGATAAGGTTAGAGGGCTGAAAGGAATATTAAGTCATCAGGCCTGCAAGGAATGAGGGAAGAATTCTAACTCTTGAATTTAAAATCTGAGATGGAAATTCAGTTGTGAGCCATGGGAATACAATGTGTTGGGCAGAGGAGTAAGAGTGATCACATAGTAGTCTTTGATCGGCTTTCCAGGTTTTAAACTCTAGCATCATGTAGGATCTAAGGACTTTTTACTTGGCATATCTGGTCAATTGCCCAGTACTCCCATGTGAGTCCAGAGGCTGGCGCACCTGCTCCCAAAGCTAAGCTCCAGGCCAGCAGTCTCAGCATCAGTGGAGAATCTGTTAGAAGTCAGCTTTGGAAAGTTCCCCATTTCAGCAAGTTGTTGAGTTTCTAGCTGGGAAAATGCTGGTCTGTGTGACTGTTTCTACCTGTGTTTAAGTCCTATTGGGGAGTTGATCTAGTTAGATGGTTAGTAATGCCCAGTGCGCTCCTTGGCATACCGCAGGGCCTTGTTAGCCAGCAGCTGTCTGCAAATGAAGGGAGTTCTTCTACCACACATCTGCGTCAACCCCATTCAGGGGCTCACTTGTCCCATGTGTGGTGCTAGGAGGCGCTTGTAAAGGCCAGGCGAAGGCAGGCACAGTGGCGTCTTATAATTGCCAGCCTTGCCTTTTGTCTGCTGAATTGTCTCCCTATTTCTCACTCGTATTAAAGCTGAGAATGTCTTAATATTCTTTAGATTCCTATCAGGGCCCCTCAATCCTTGTGTCAGACACTTTCTAATTGGGTGACAAGATAAGATTTTGTGTTTCTATGTATCTACACAGCACTAAACCTATTGACTCCGGAGGTGGAGAATCTCGGGACTTTTGACTGACTAGGAGCTACAGGTGAGAGTTTGGATAGAATGTCAAAATCACATTTATACCATTCAATCTCATCTGGGCATGTGGCCTCTCTAGTTAAGGGAAAATATTTACTTTTTAAAAAAAAAATTAATTTTAATATTTTATAGTGTGCAAGTTTAATCACGCCTACTGTGATTAAAATGCAATGTATACAAGGCTGAGGTTTTTTGCTCTGAAGTTAAGGAAATTGTAACCTGTCACTCTGTCCCTATAACAAGAAGAAAATGGAAAAACTGAGCACAGACAGCTTTCTTAGACCCGTCCGAGAACTGTGACTGCAGAGGTGACCACAGCACCAAAATATGGACAGATGGGTCCATCCAGAGAGGCCCAGCCACTCTATCCACATTTTTCACATTTCAAGAAACACACATCCAAATTCATATTTTCAGTATTTAAAAAGTAACTAGTCAACCACTAACAGAATGTTAACATAATTATTATTAGAACACTATGTGAAATTTTAAAATATTTCAGTAGTAATTCTAACCCATTCAAAAATGTACTTTTCACTGTTTTATTGAAATTTCTAATCTACGTGTAGGTATTAATGCTCATAGTGTATTGCTTTTTTAAAAAAATAATTTTATTGAATTATAATTGTGTATAGTGTATTGCTTTTTTGAAGTGCTCTGTGGCGATCTGTGGCCTGCCCTCAACTGTTCCCGAGTACTTCCTTGTATTTGAAATATGAAACCCAAACTGTTTAATTCCATTGGAAAACGAGACTCCCACTTAATGGATAAAGAATACAATTTAAAAGCATAATTTGCTCAAGATAAGATTCAAATGGAATCCTCAATGCGGTGCAGTGAGCAGGTACAAATATGGGTAAATATATTTAAAAAAAATTTTTTTAAACTAAGAAAAGAAATTCATTCCTAAGAATCTTAACTTTCTGATCTAAAAACCGTAAAAACAGAACGATCTGTTTTAGCTGCAAATGTTATTATTGTAGAACAAATTAGAATTAACCCTTGATTTTGAAAATAAAGACTTGTAGAATTATCACCGAGAATACACCCAAGAAAATAATCTCAGCAGCTCGCGGTTCGGCGGCGCGGACGGGGCGGGGGGTGGGGGGGATTCGCCGTAGGACTGGGGCTCCCAGGTCTCTTGCTAAGCATCACCCCCGCCAACAGTCTGGTCCACAGCACAGATTAGCAAAGTAATTCAAACAGGAGGTCCCTGCAGCCTGGTGACAAGGCACAAGGCGTCAGGATCCAGAGGACGTGTTTTACAGTGTAAACCACTCCACCGCCTTCCTGCCGGGAGAGCAGGTGTAACCTCGGAGTCCAAAGCACCTGTTACTAAACGTGAGTGTATCAGCTTCTTGGAGATGAAGGGAGAGAAAGTTGACCTTTCATTTATTTTTTGAAGCCAAGACCCTTCCTCACAAGTCGAGATTCCTGCCTGAGCACATACCTCTTGGTTCAGGGGCGTATCTCTGAGACTCCCCGGGCCTCCCCAGCACTGGGCCCCACAGAGCAGCGCAGCCCGGGGACTCCGCCCGTGAACAGCAGGGCTTGTGGAAGGAGCGAGTTCCCAATCAGTGCAAGAAATTAGTCCAGTGAGTAGGCTTTACGAGATACTTTTGTTCTGACTTACAGCACTTTAGACAGGGCCGCAGAGGAGAAAAAGGAGTTTGTGCAAAGGGCAGAGAGTGAATGCCAGCTCCGCCGGGTCTACTGCGCATGCGCGTGCGGGCCTCGGCCTGGAGGGCCTTCCCGACCGCCACCTTGCACCTGCCGGGGTCAGAGCCCTGGGTTTTTAAAAAGCAGACCACGTTGAGTGCTATACGTGTTGCACGTGGGTTGACTCTGTTAGAAAATTTATTCAAGTCTAAGGAACAGAATCTCATTCACTTCCAGAGCTCGTAAACAGCAGGTAGAGTCATAAATCAGAGGGTCCCTTTCGCTTCCTTTGCACGAGAATTGCCCCGGGAGCGGGACGTTGGCCTCACACTGGCGCCCGCAAGGGAAGGTAGGTGAGGAGAGAATCCTAAAGTAGTCTGAAAAAACAACTGGAAAAGGCAGATTAACTGGAGAAAAAGGCATACAAATGCATTTAGCATGGACGCAGCAGAGCGCAAGAATGAAGCCCAGAGATGGGGAGAGCGTCCATTTTTGTGCTTAGATTCAACAGAGTATAGACAACCAGGTAGAAACAGGATTAGACAAAAAGGGTGCTAACGGCTGAGTGGGCCCATTAAGGCCTGTCAGTCTGGACTCCTCTGGGCCTCCCCAAGTATGATTTCCTTGTTTCTGGGGGCTTGCTGTCACTGCAATGGGGATCTTATGGTTTACAATCAAACGGTGTAGATCAGATAATTTATTGTGATTTCATGTACATATATGTGTGTGTGTGCACATGTGTATATGTATATATTTACATAGGAATGCTAAAGGAGAGTCACACTAATATTTTTTAAGTTATATGCCTGGCTTTGAAAGGGAAGGGGTTTTGGTTTCCATGATCCGCCTTGGGGAAGAGAGATTCTAGTCTCTGTGGTTGCCTCCGGGTGAGACAGGACCGAGGCAGGAGGACCGGAGCAGAGCAGAGAAAAACGTTCGCTTCTCAGGCCTTCATTTGGGGGTATTGTTTTCTGAGCCTCAACAGAGTCCTTGTCAAATAGGAGAGCCTGTGGCAAGAGTCTCAGGAGGGCAGGAGGACTTAATTCTGTGACTGTAAACAAGAATTAAAATGTTACCAACTGATCTGAATCATGTGTAAGCAGAATTTCCTGTGACAGAGTCTCTGCTTCTGTGTGAGCCACAGGGTGTGTTGGTTCAGAGCTGTAACTTGACATCAGGAAGGTACAATAGGACACTTTGGCCTCATGGAATATATTACCAGATAACAGATATAGGCTGTTCATGTAAACAAGGAGTCTTAAGAAGTT
This sequence comes from Arctocebus calabarensis, assembly GCA_963573935.1. Taxonomy (NCBI): domain Eukaryota; kingdom Metazoa; phylum Chordata; class Mammalia; order Primates; family Lorisidae; genus Arctocebus; species Arctocebus calabarensis. The sequence goes on from CAUYON010047029.1 coordinate 8,152, forward strand.
AACAAGGAGTAACTAGATTTATACACATGCTAAGATCATCAAAGCTCCTAACTTCTTGGAGAAGAACGTCTTTATGACTCTCTCAGCCTGGCAGGGTTCTGCCTAAAAAGATGGGCTGGAGCATCATACTTAAGTTTGTTAGGGGTGGAGCAAGCTAAGTCCCCATTGGTATGAGACAGGTGACTGGTAACACACAAAAATCTTTCATGTGACATCAGAGTGTATGAAAAAGAATTGAGGAAAGTGTTAACAGGTGCCCCAAGTGAGGCCAAGACAATTCTTCCCTGACACAGGGCCAAGCAGGTGCTGAGTTGACAGCACCCGGTCTACCCTGCTTGCTGCCCACAAGCTCTATGTGAAAGCTAGTTTAATCCTTCCTCAGAAGACCTGCCAAATAAAACCCCAATGGGAAGTAGTTCTCTGATGTGCTAAAGACAGACAGTTCTTAGATATGATCTTATGTATGTAAATTAACAGAAGAAAAAAAAAGAAGAGAAAAAAAGAGAAAGAAACCTTCCAGAACACTTGCTTTCACTTACATCTCTTCATTTTTCCTTAGTACTTCTATAGAGCAGTGTTAGAAATGCAGTGATTTATGAATTCCGTGGTTTGGGTGCTTGAAGTAATAACATCACCACCATAAAGGTCCAGATTCCTACCCACACTGGAACTCTGAGAGCAAAGAAAGTCGCTGCCCCACCCAGGGATCCAGTTCTCTGTGAGGTTCTGCCAACGTGACCCTAATGAGAAGGAGACCAGGCTTCGACATGGGTTTACAATCCAGTGACACTTTGATGGGGACTCAACCTTCCCTGCTATTATTGCAACGTGAGCTACAAGCTGAAAAAGACCCGAGCTTCTGAGCCTAATGTGCTTCTCGTGTCCTTCACTTTGTTTTGATTGGTATATTTTATTTTTGTATCTTGATGCAAAATTCATTTGCATACACACACACACACACACACAGATCATTTGAGGAAGAATAGACTTGTAAAACTGGAACTCGATCACCCCCAGGCATCCACCAGCTTGCTCACTTGTGTCCTTTATAGACAGTTGCTGGTGGAATTCTCCCTTTTAAAAATCATGTCATTAAACCCCATGATCTCTTTCCATTGCTACTACCCACCTCTCGCCTCTCCATAAACACGAAGAACAATTGCCATTTCTTGCTGCAAGTTAGTGCTATTTATATTTTAGAAATGCCAGATTCCTGCACAAGTCGCTTGAGACCCAGTGGCAAGAATGAATTACCCCCCGACTGCCTGTCTCTCTCCTGACAGGTCTGGCTGAAAAGCAGCTTGCCTGGAGCAGCCTTCATTGTTATTTCACAATTTGAGAGCCAGCAAGAGGCAGTTTTACAAATTTCTAACATAAGGCATAAAATGAAATTCAACAGAAACCGATCCTTCTTTTTTTAAAATTCCTAGCTTTGACCAAATGAGTAGGGAACTGACATATTTTGAATTGCTTACTGTATGTATTATACTATTGTATTTCTCGGCAATTTAATCTTATAATCATTGCTCCGGGGAGAAATATATTGAAGTTTATTGGCAAACACATTTCACTTGATTTCCTTTTGTTCTGAAACAGAATGATGAATTAAGACTTAGCTTCTAATTCTTTGATATAGTTTTTTACCTTGCATGTACAAATAGTGGTCTGTACCCTGTAAAAACCAACAGTAATTCAGATGCTGATATTGTATCATTTTAAATTGGTAGAATGGCTGAGCTGACAGTTTAAGCCCATGAAAAATATTTATTTACTAAATTAATGAAATAACAGGATAGAACTTGTCATGAATATTAGTTTCTGTTATCTGCAATACTTTCTATCAATTAATGGGAAATGCATGTTCTTTTATTTATTCTAGAAGTAAGTCAACAATGTTGTGATTATTTCTGTAATAATTATGCAACTCACAAGACTATTAATCCAGGACAATTGATTCAACATTTGTTCATGATTTCTGTGTTTTCTGAGTAAGCCAAAGGTAAACATCTGTGTGGTTGAGATGCTCAGAGTTGCCCAAACTCCCTGGGGAATGTCAAAGATAAACAGATTTCCCCAAACATTAGCACTAAAAATCCTGCTTTTACGGTGAAAGTTAATGTTTCAGGAGAAAGAATTTCCCAACCCAGCAGTAACATTTAAACAACAGAAACTGTGGTTCTAGCCTGTTTGAGAAAATGAAATCTTCTTATCAGGCCATTCCTAATTATTCACAGTGATCATAAAATCATATTGATGATAAATATATTTATTTGGTACTTTGGTATGTGTCAAATGTCATGTTAAGCACTCTTTTCATTGTTTCATTTAATTCTCATAGTAACCACATTAGGTAAGCAACTGCATGCTATAAGCAAAAACTCATAATGGCTGGAGGTTTTTAGAGAAGTTACATCACTTATCACAAAGAATAAATTCCCAATCTATGAGTCAAAACAAGACATCCTTAAACCACTGCCTTAAATCTTAACAGAAAATATTCTCATTAGTCATCAGTTTCATAATAAGAAAAATAATGGCTTAATAAAAAGACTTTTGTCCTTAGTGTAAGTTTTCTTGCTAATTACTTGCAGCCCCATGTATCTTAGTCTCCTACTGAATCTAACTTGCCTTCTACTAAACCAAGTCCTGTTGATTTCATTACATTGTTATTCTTCAATACTTTTGTTTCTCTTGCTCTCCATTATTAAAATCTACGAATAGTTTGACCTTTAAACATTTCTTGCTAAATTCTTTTTTTTTAAAAAAACCTTTCCATGCCCTAGAAAGTGGGCAAGAGACATGAACAGAGACTTACTTCTCTGACGTTGACAGGTGAATGGCCAACTAATGCAGGAAAAAAATGCTCCTTGTCTCCTGTCATCAGAGAAATGCAAATCAAAACCACTCTGAGATATCATCTCCCTCCAGAGAGATTTGCTCAAACCATGAAGTCCCAAATCTGAAGGTGCCGGTGCGGATGTGGAAAGAAGGGAACACTTCTACATCGCTGGTGGGATTGCAAATAAATACAGCCGTTAAGGGAAGAAGCAAGATCAGCAAACATAGCATTGTAGTTCATGTACCTTGTTTTGTTTCACTTGATGTATGTATTTACAAATGTTCAATTTGTTTTTATTTTTTACCTATACATGTGTTTATTAGGTTTCCACTTTTTGCCTTCGCAGAATTAAAAAGGCTTAAAATTAAATAACAATAACCATGTTTAAGATAAGGACTAGAAACAAAAACCTCACAAAGAATGAACAAAGATAAATACATTTGGAAAAGAAATCAGACGATTGCTGCATCGAAATATTAAGCAATAATAATAATAATGCAAAGAAAGTGACATTCACATTGTCAGATAAGAGTATGTCTATTATAGAATGCTTTGACTCTGAGGCTCAGTGTGGAGTCATCAGTTAATTTCTTATTTTTTTCCCCAAAGTCTCAAAAAATAGATGCTAATATTTATAAACAAAAGTAAAACATAATTTGGGCAGCGCCTGTGGTTCAAAGGAGTAGGGCGCTGGCCCCATATGCCAGAGGTGGCAGGTTCAAACCCAGATCCAGCCAAAAACTGCACAAAAAAAAAAAAAAATTGAAGGTAATTTAGACCATGCCAGATCTTGTAGACACTAGAAAAAGAATAAATAGTTCAAAATCATTCTACTTAATCTGGATCCATTTTTTTATATACATAAGTTGTGTGTACTTGAATTCTGCACGGACAGGGTGTGGAATTTTATGTGAGCCAGAAAGTTAAATTTATTACTCCCATGATTAGATGCCTCTCTGATTTCCGTGTTCACACTTTCATCTGACTGTGACCTTGCCTATTTCTCACCTGCCCACTCAGACATGCCTGGGCCCCTGGAGGAACCAGCCGAACGAGTCCCGCTGCCATAGGGGACAGCCTGGGAAGCGCCTCGAGGGCACCGGGCAGGTGCTGCCCCAGCTCCCAGTCATCTATGACCCTGCGCCTCCTCCTCAGAACACACAGAAGTGACAAGTGGGCAGTGGAGAGCAGGGCCTGTCAACACGAGCACCATGGCCCAAGAAGCCTCTTTGTCCCTGATTAGCTGAGTCATCCTTCTGCCACTGAGAACCCGGAGACAGTGGGCATATGGGGATAAGTGGGGAAAAGGGGACAAATATAGGGGTCACGCTACACAAAATGCCTGGACAAGAAGCCTCTTATCTCTATGCCTGAATACGCCACTCTCCCATCTAGAGTTTCCCCTATGCTGGCCTGGTGAAACCGCTCCTGTCCCCATAGGCAGCATCGCTGGGAACAGCAGAAGCCTCCAGACTGTGAGAGATGCATTTCTATTGTTCACAGACCAAGACAAATACAACTAAAAAGACAGATATTGGAAGAATAGATAAAAAAATAACCCAGCTACACATTGTTTATAAGGAATTCACTTTAAATCTGATGACATAAGAAGGTTGATAATAAAAGAATGGGGTAAGACATATCATGTAAATATTCATCATAATACTAATCTAATACATAATTTTTTAACATTAATATTAAAAAATATAAGTGGCTATATTAATAACTTAAAGAGTAGACTCAAACCAAGGAGGCCAAAATGGACCCTACACAGTAGGAAGAGGATGAGTCCCCGGGAGACGCAGCAACTCTCAACGAGTGTCCACGGACACCAGAATTTCCAGCTATGCAAGGAAAAAGCTGAGGCAGCCAACACAAGAAACGACAATGTCACAATCATAGTTGGAGCTTAAACACCTCAGGCAACTGATAAAACTTCTAGAGTGGAAATCGGGATGAATATGGAAAAACTTAATCCCACCAACAACTAACAGGGTCTAATTTAAGGACGTTGAGTTCTCTACATAACAACAGCAGAATACACACTTTTTATGAAGGACCCATGGATTATTGACCAACACAGGTCATAGTCTGGGCCATCCAGCAGTTATCAGCATACTTAAATGAATGGAAGTAGTCATATAGAACATATGACTATAAAAGAATGAAACTAGAAATCATTACAGAGAATGCAACAGAAAAACCTCTAGATGAATGAAAACCAAATAGTGTACTTCTAAATAATCACAAGTTAAAGAGGAAGAAGCCTCTAAAGAAGTTAAAAATACATGGAGCTGAATACATAGGAAATATCAAAGTCTGGGGAGGGGTATAGCGAAAGTAGTAATGAAAGGGAAATTCATGGCTTTAAATGATTTTATTAGAAAGAAGAACATTATCAAATCAATAATCTAATTCCTACCTCAAGGAGCTAAAACAAGAAAATTAGAATAGTTACAAATCATGCATGATAAAGATAAGAGCAGAAATTATTTAAACTTAAAAAAAGGATAATAGCAGAAGGAATGACACAAGACAATGTATGTTCCAAAAAAAAGCAAAAGAAAATAATAAACCTCTATCAAACGGAAGAAACTATAAAGACAGAGAAAAAAAATTCACCAGTATCAGGAATACAATATGGAATTTCCAGCAGACACTACAAGAAGAAGAAAGTATATAATACAAACAAGTTTCTACTCACAAGTTCAACAGTTTAAAAGAAATGTACCAATTCTTCAAAACCAAAACTACCAAAACTGTCCACAATGAAGTAGACAATCTGAATTGGCTTATCACCATCAAATAAAGTGAATTTATAATGTAAAGGCTTCCAAAAAAGAAATCTCTAAATAAGTACAGATTCCCTGGAAAATTTGACCTAATATTTGAAGAAATGAAAAATATTAATACAAATTTTACACATATTTCCTAGAAAATGGAAGAGGAGAGATTTTCAACCTACTTTATGAAGTTTATAAATTTTTGTTATCAAAACAAGACATAGTTTTTCAAAAAGTTACAAATTAATATTTGTCCGGAGCTTAGGTTTATTAATTCTTGGCAATTTTAGATAAATTGAATCCAACAATGTATAGAAAAGTTTATGTAAAATGATCAAGTGAGATTTATCCCAGATATACAAGGCTTATTCAAAATTCTATGATGAGATTCATCCTATGAACAGGCTGACAAAGAAAATTATATAATCATCTCAATTATAAAATTATATAATCGTATCAATTGAGGCAGAGAAAACATAATGGAAGTCCTCCCTAATTCATGGGTATAAAATCTCAGCATGTGAGGAACACAAGGGGATTATTACCACTCGATAAAAAGTTTTTATTAGCTCGGTGCTCATAGCACAGTGGTTACGGCACTGGCCACATACACCCAGGCTGGTGGGTTCGAGCCCGGCCTGGGCCAGCTAAACGATGACAACTGCAACAGAAAATAGCCTGGCACTGTGGCAATTGCCTGTAGTCCCAGCTATTTGGGAGGCTGTGGCAAGAGAATTACTTCAGACCAAGAGTTTGAGGTTTCTGTGAGCTGTGACACCATGGCACTCTACTGAGGGTGACATAGTGAGACTCCGTCTCAAAAGAAAACAAAGCTTTTATTAAAAAATTATACCTAACATCATATTAGTAGTGAAAACTAGTTTTTTCCCCAGATAATTGAGTACAAAGCAAGGACGGCTGCTTTCATGACTTCTTTATCTAAGATTCTACTAGAAGTATAGTACAGTGGACATAAAGTTCACATGCAATTTAAAATAGTTTGACATAGTAAATTGCACATGAACTCTTTGGACACCCTGGATATGCCAATAAAATAGGCAAAAACAAAAAGCATACAGGCTTGACAGAAAGATACAAAATTGGCCGGATTTTCACATGGCATGATTTCTATATGGAATAGCTTAAGGGATTTACCAAAAAGAAAAAAAAAAATTTAGAATAAGTGAGTTCTGTAAAGTAGCAAGATGCAAGGTCAACATAAATCCACAACATTTCTATATGGCAGCATTGGACATGTGAATGCTACAATTAAAAAAAACAGTATTATTTACAATGATTCCAAGTGGAAAAAAATACTTGACAAAGCATATACATGGTCTCCATAGTGAACATTCCAAAATTCTCATGAAAGAAATCAAAGAACATGTAAATAAATGAAAGACATACCACGTTCATAGATCAGAGCAGTGAACATAGTAAATATGCCAATTCCTCTCCCAATTTAGACATAGATGAGTTTGTTCTAAAATTTGTACAGAAAGGCACAGGTCCTAGAATAATGAAAGCTATCTCAAAAAGACTTGTAGAAAGAATCACTCTACCTTTTATTAAGACTTTATTACATAGCTACAGTTATCAAAATAGCATGGTTTTAGCAAAAGCATAGACCCATAGATCAATGGAACAGGTTGGAGAAACCAGGAATATTTCCACACAAATATGCTCAGCTAAATTTTGAAAAGGGCACAAAAACTATTCCATGGCAAAATGATAGCATTGTCAACTGATTTTACTGAGGATTGGATATTAGTAAGCTAAGAAAAAATTAACCTGAACTTAAGCTTCTAAGCTTCACACCTTAAATAAATTAACTAAAAATATATCACAGACTTAAATGTAAAACTACAAAAATTTTGGGAAAGAATAGAGCAGATACTTTTCCAGATCAAAGAGTAGACAATGAATTCTTATAACTGACCTCAAAAACATGAGTGATAAACTGGACCTCATCAAAATTATAAACTTTTGTTATCCGAAAGTCCATGTGAAGAGAATGAAAAGACAAGTCAGGACCCAGGAGGGTGTATTTGCAAACTACGTATCTGGGACAGGGCAAAGGACTAGTAACTGGTATATATAAAGAGCTCTCAAAATTCAAGAAACAAGCACACTTTAAAAATGGGCAAAAGATCTGAAGAGACATTTCACTGACAGAGATAGGAGGGCTGTCAGGAAAGTGTCCAGCCACCTGATATGAAAAATAAGGACATTCATGGCTGCACAACCTCTCATACAGATGACAGATAAACACGTGAAAAGGTTCTCGACATTACTGGCCATAAGGAATGCCAATTAAGACCACACGGGTGTCATTACATGTAAAATAGAGCACCTAACATAAAAAGAACAATACCAAATAACCCAAACACTGTGAAACTGACTATTTCTTATAAAATGAAACATGCAATTACTATTGGAACCAGTGAAATCACTCATGGGCATATATTTCTGAGAAATGAAAACTTATTTTCCCAGAGAAGACAGTATAGAGATGTGGAGAGGAATATAAGGCAGACTTGGAAACTCTGGATAAGGTGGATGGATTGTATCAAAGCCAATATCTCGGTTGTAACATAGTATTATCGTTTTACAAATTGTTAACAATGGAGAAAGTATTTCTTTCAACTGCATGTGGATCTATAATTATTTCAGTTTAAAAAAAAAATGAACTCACAAACGACATGACAGACTAAGCCAAAATTATTTTTCAGGAGGTCTATCTGCAGTGGGAAATCAATTGTTCTGAACCCAACAAGTATACAGTAGGTGGAAACAGATGTGTACCCCCGACATCGGACTATAGACACAAACTTGAACCTGAAAGGCTAAGAGCTCTATTCAAGGCACTGCTCCATCACTCCCCCAGCTTCGCCTGGTATGCTGTACACATTGTTCTAATTAGAGAGCCATTTCCTCTGCACAGATGTTTTCAATTTTGACAGACCACAATGACGCATAGGGACAAAACAGCCCTTCTCGTCTTTAGTGACTACATCTCCCCTAAGACAGAAGAGTTAAAGCTTTGGGCAGACTTTATGAATGTATTCTAAATACGAAACACCTCTCACAAAAAGCCGACATACTGCACTAGAAAAAAAAGTTTTATTCTGTAGACCAAACAGTGAGCGAGGCATTTTAAATACACGCCCCACGAAACAAACCCGGAGCAAGGAAGGACTCGGGGGCGAAGCTCACTCAGGGGAACTTTCAGCTCCTTAATCCATTTTACAAAACCTCTAAAAATGCAAGTTTTATCCTTTCCTTTATTTCTGTCTCTATGCAAACTTACAGTATAAAAAATGTTGGTTGATTGTTTCTGTGTATACACATGAGAAATATAAAGAAGCAAAAAGAAAGTACAAAGGACAAAACAAAACCCCTTTGTACTTGTAGCACACAAAAGCAACCGCCATGGCTATTTTAATTTAGTTTCTTGAAGTATTTATTTTATTCATATATGTGTGCACCTGATCGGGTTATAATTACACGTGGAGCACAAATGGTCAGGAGGGCTGGATGAATTTCTGCCGGCCTTGACACCCCCATCCTGACACAGTTCTCTCCCAGCCTTCCTCAGCCCCCCTCTCAGCCCCTGACTCCTCCCCAGGTGGCTGCTGTTTCTGACTTCCAGGCAATAGGAAAGCTTTGTCTGTCGTGGAATTGCAGGTGAGTGAGAAGTTTGCGTTCCTGTCTGCTTGTGCATCCCAGTGTTAGGTCGGTGAGGGTCAGTTGCAAGGCCCAGCAGCTCGCCCCTTTCCCTCCCTGGGTGTTCCCTGCTGTTCCCTGACCGGTCCATTCATCCTCCCCACTGATGGTGGATATTCACGTCGTTTCTACTGTGGAACCATTAAGAACAGTGCTGCTTTTGGCAGAAATAAGCTCTCGGAGTTACTGGGACACTTCTGGAAATGAAATCTGAATGAGAAGTTGTGTGTCTGGAGAGCGCCAGCTGCCAGTGCCAACTTACCAGTGTTCTAGCAGCTTCTCCTGCTTGCTGACTGGACACTGAGTGTCCTTTTAATTTTAGTTATCTTGGCGGTAACATATAATTTAAAGCCAAAATAAGAACATATTGAAGCTAGAATTTTGTCTCTTGGTGTATAGTTAACATTACATCGTCCTCATGAAACCCCCACTTCTGACCTGGGTTGTTATAATCACTGCTAGCTTCATTAGCTACAAAAACAACTTCTGGAAGAGGCTCCCAAAAATCTTCTAAAGCAACCACATGTTACAAAATTTTACACTTACTCCCATGCCAGATGTGTATGTTTGTATATGTTTAAAATAATTCGTGTATTCTATAAAGCAATAGATTTTGACAGATTTTAGCGGTTCTCAACTTCTTAAACAGAATTTTCCAAATAATGGCAGTACAGTACTTTGCATTAGAATATGATGATTCCAATGATGAGATGAATAAAGGTGGTAAGACTGTAAAACAGCTCCCTCTAAAACATTTTTAATCTTTTTTTTTTTCAGTTGGTTGATGGTGTTTTTAATTCTAGTTCTGTATGAATGTCAGTTCCCAAGAGTAGAATTAGGGGGTGGCACCTGTGGCTCAAAGGAGTAAGGTGCCAGCCCCAGAGGCCAGAGGTGGCAGGTTCAAACCCAGTCCTGACCACACCCCCCCCCACACACACACAAGAGTAGAATTAGTATTCTGTCATGAAAATTTAAAGTCCTTTGTGGAAAACTTGCCAGAAACTAAAATTTCACCATCCACGTACTATATTAAGGATGCTATTTATATTACGTGGGCTGGGCATGCAACATTGTATTGCTATTATTTGCACACTCTTCTTTTTAGGTTTATTTTTTTCTAGGTTGGAATTTTCTCCTTTTTTCCTTCTTTTTGTGGTTCTGTGTTATACACATACACACTGGTAGCACATTCTTCTCTACTGCAGAACAGTTCTTACATATCAAGGAGGACAGAAAGAAAGATTTAAAAACTGACTCCAATCTGCAAGGACACATTTCTTCAAATCTTTCTTTTGGGGGAAAGGTGTAAATATAAATACACAATTTTATTAACCTGCAAACTATTGAAAACCATCAGATCCAATTATATAATCCAAGCAGGAGAGTAACTCTGAGCAATAAATCCTAAAGTTTACTAGCGTATGATGTGCTTCTGATCATTATAAAATGTGCTGCTAATGAACTTTAAAGCCTCGGTGGTCTGGACCGGTTCCCTTAGAGTTGTTTTTCATTTCACAGCCTCTGCAGCTATGACTGAATAAACTGGATCTAGGATTCTCTTCCTAACACTGGGTGTTTGGAATTACTCCCTGCCTTCATTTTCATATTTATTTGTGGCCAAATCTAATTTTTTCACTCACCTAGGGCATTGAGAAGCACTGCGCCAGCAGAGTCCTGATCTTAACAGTCTTTTACATCTAGTTAAATTGCTGTCCTCTGTTCATTTTATGAAAACACTTTCAATTATTGTAACTCAGTTGCTTCTCTCTTGGGTGATGGCAGAAAAACTGCAGGAAAAACAAAACCAAGTATAGATTTCAGAAGTTGGAAATGCAATCAATAGTTTTACCCTTGGAGATTTCATAAGTCATTTTTTAAATTGAGTTTTTAGTATCTATCTGATTGATTAAATACAATTTTTTTATCTCAATTAAAATACAAAATTTAGTAACATATCTAGATATTTTGGCACAGGATATCTGAAGCAAAACTTAAAACAAGTTTTTTTTCTTTTTTGCAGTTTTTGGCCAGGGCTGGGTTTGAACCTACCACCCCTGGCCTATTGGGGCTGAAGCCCTACCTCTTTGAGCCACAGGTACTGCCTAAAACATTGAATTTTCAAACGGTGGTTTACAACAATTTTTAGAAAAAAGATAAAGACTTATGATGTTTCATTAGTCTTAAAATGTGTTATACATCACGAATGTATCCTGATAATGAGTGCATGTGATAAGTTCATGACTTAAAGAAGAGCTTATAACAGAGGCTGATATACTTCCCACTGAGATTAGATGTGGGATTTCATCAACGTGTTTGAAGGTCTGATCCTATCCCCCAAGGTCAGCTTCAGAGGTGATAAGTGTGTCCTGAACTTCGTGGGAATTAGCGTCTTGCTTTCCAGTAAAGGTTTGCCTTACATGCCTCCCAACATGTGTTATTTCACTGTGCATGCTTTTGAAATGTAAAACATGAAATTATGTGGTATTTTTTGCCTTTGTCTGTGTCCGCTGCTCTACAGTTATTCCTGCCCCAGCTGCTATTTAATGCTTTATTACCAGATAACACTGCAATTCACTTGTTCATTTTACCCACCACTGGATCTTGGGTTGTTTTCCAATTTTCTCTTATGCAAAGTTGAACACCTTTTAGTGTGTATAAGTTACTCTAAGGGTATAGGAACAAAACATAAATCTCATTTCTCAAAGCACATCTCTAAATTTAACAGGAAATTCAAATAGCTTCCTGAAGTAATTACACCAATTTATTCTACTGCCTGTGAAGAGGTATTCTTAGAAGTTTCAGGAAGTCCCAAGCTGGCGGTTGTGATACTACGTTTTACTGGCATTGTGTTTGCAGCCCATTGGTGGTCCCAAGCCTCGTGATGAAAGGCCAGCTGGGTTTTGCATGTATTTCTTCTTCTATAACATTTGTTTTCTGGTCTTTGGATACTTTTTTATTGAGCTATTTTCTTTTGTTTGTATTTACCTAAAAGTTAAAAAATGTCTTCTTCATATTCATGTCTTGAACAGCTCTAGAAGTGATCTTTTTTGGCATGGTGCAAAATCAGTTTCCAGCATGTTCCACATCTAGACTAGTGATCCCAGCACTGGGCAGGTTACATGCTCCCAGTGGTGTGGGACACTCTGGCCTGGGTTGCTCAAGATTCCTTGGCCTATTTCTGGCCTCTAGTCTTCAAAACAGTGTATTTTTATGTTCTTACTTTTTCTTACCTTTATAGCTTTCTTACAATTCTTGATACCTGATGAAGGGTAAGCCCCCTCACACCTGAATTTTCTTCAGGAATAAACTGATTATTCGTAGCCTTTGTTTTCCATATAGATGATAGAAGATTATAATATTCATTTAAATAGGTTGAGATTTTAGTAGAAATTACACTGACTTTCTAGGACAGTTTGGAGATAATTGAAATTCTTGTAGAATTGAATATACAGGAGACAAAGCAAAATCACTATTCATTGGATATTTTCAAGGGATTTCCATATTAAGAAATATTTTATAGTATTTTCCAGAAGTATTTCAGACAGCTCTTAAAATAATTCACTTCTAGATATCTAATATATTTAAATTTTACTCAAAAACATATCCTTAAAATTTTCATTTTTGTACATGTACTTTTAGTTGAGATTCTGTTTATTGCAAATTTCTATAACTGCTCCTGTGTCTTCAAAATTCCAATTACACAGCTGTATTTGGGGCTAAGACTATCAAGTCAGCCATAGATATTGGCCTTTTTGTATCTCCTTTTACAATACTTATAATTTCCACTTTTCTAATTATATTATTCTGGCAAAGCCATCCAGGACAAGGGTGAATAGAAAAGCAGACATCCTTTTCTCTTTCCTGATTTAAAGGAAGCATTTGTATTTTCATCAAGCACAAAGATTTTTATAGGTATTTTTCTGTAGAAAATGTTTATTGGATTAGAGAAATTCTCTTTTACTCCTCATTTTTTTTAACATTTTTAACCTAAGTGTTCAATTTCATTATCTACATTTTCAGAATTATAAGATGATCACCTGCCTTATTTCTCTCTGTTTATGGATGTGGCAGATTAGCTTAATTATTTTTCTTATGCTGAAGAACTCGTTAGGGTGACCCTACATTGTCCTTGACGTGAGATTAGAGCGCAATTTTCCTTCTTATATTGAGTTATTCTTTTATAATAGTAAGGCATCTTTTGTCTCATAAAGATTTTAAGAAATATTTTTTTCTTTTCATGCCTTCTAGAAAGATTTCTGAAAGGAGAAATTGTTTTCTCTATGTTTGGTGGACTTTATAAAACTCTCTTGAGATTGTTAATTTTCTTAGAGTCAAAACTGTGCATTACTCAGATAATTATGTGATAAGCTAGGATTATCTATGATTTTATTTTCTTCTTGAGATAGCAGTTTGTCAGAATAATTTTAAATGTCTAATTGTTTATTTGCTTTTTTGTATTTTATCACTTCCTGACTGTACTTTTTGTCTTTGAGAGATGCAAACTTTTCGAGTTTATTTCAGATGTATCTTTTGTTACAGAGCATATGGCTGACATTTTCAATTCAGCCTGACAATCTTTTTATTTCACTGCATGATTCAGTTCTTTCTCCTTTACTGTATATTTAGATTTATTTCTACCATCTCCTGCCCGCTGTTTTTTCACTTTGCTTCACTTTTTCCAACCACTCACTGTATGAATTGGTTGAAGGGTGTGATTTTTCTGATTCCATGTTTTCCTGTACTTTTTTTTTTTTTTTTTGCAGTTTTTGGCCGGGGCTGGGTTTGAACTCACCACCTCCGGCATATGGGGCTGGTGCCCTACTTCTTTGAGCCACAGGCGCCGCCCCTCCTTTACTATTTTTGAAGTTATAAACTCTATTTGTGTAGGAGTACCACAGAAATTTTAACATGTGCATTTTACTTCATGAAATGAAAACTGAAGCACTTCTATTACCACACTGATGAATAATACAAGCAATTTCAGTTATTTTAGCCATGATCACCCTTGAACTGATATACTATGTTTTCAAATAGTTTGGTCTTACTATTTTAACATCGCAAATTAGCCATCATTTTATCGCCTTCTATTAGCAACACATTTACTATTTACATCCATTTTTTACTATTTACACGCATTCTGCACTTCCTGCTTTCACATTCCCCATCTGGAATCATTTTGCTTTTTCCCGAGGCGTATTTTCTACAGCTATTTACAGTGAGAATTTGTTGATGGGGAAGTCTCAATTTCTGTTGGGAGGCCAATGTATTTATTTTGTTCTCATTTAGTTCACTACGTTCTAAGTTGACACATTTGTTTCCTTTGGGGGATTTTGGAGACAGGGTCTTGCTCTGTTACCCAGGCTAGAGTGCAGTGATGGGATCGTAGCTCACTGAAGCCTCAGACTCCTGGTTCAAGTGATTGTCCCATCTCAGCCTCAAGTAGCCAAGACTATAGGCATGAGCCACTATGCATGCCTGACTTTTTATTTTACTTTAGGTTTTTTTAATAGAGAAAACTATGTGGCCCAGGCTGGTCTTAAATTCCTAGCCTACAGCAATCCTCCCATCTCGGCCTCCCAAAGTGCTGCGTTTATATGGGTAAACCACTGCGCCTGGCCCTAGCTTGATAGTTACTTTCTCCCAGCATTTTGAAGAAATTACGTCATGCTTTCTGGCCTCAGCTATTATGGAGAGGTCCTCTACAAGGCACCCTGCCATCCTGTGTGTGCAGCTAACCTGCTAAGCCTTTCTGTGACGTCGAAGGCCTTCCCAGCCCCTGTGCCATCGACCTGGTGATCTGGTTTCACTGTGAAGTTTATAGATAGGACGTTGGTCACCGAATTTGCATTTCAAAAAAAGTTTCCCAATTGTCTCTTTGAATCCTGCGTCTGCCTCCTGTTTGGAATCTCCCCTTTTGAAGTCAAAGTTGATCCACGTGAGACATGCCAGCCCCCTGTCCAGACCTCTGCAGCTTTCTCTCATAATTGCCCCTCCTCGTTTTGATGGTTTGCATCCTGAGAATTTTTTTCCCACTAAGTTTCTTTAAACTTATTCACATACTTGGTTTTCCAGTCAGTTTTAAATCTCGCTGATTATTTTTTTATCGGTAAAACTTTTCTAAACTCTTTCTGGAGTCCGTTTGATCATGGTAGTAGCCTGTTAATGTGCTCACAGTTCTGGTGTCGGCATTTTCATACCTTGTGAACACTCCCTTTTGTGTCTGTCTCTCAGCAGGTTAACATATCTTGCATATGACATTCCCATCTCATCACGTAGCTTTAAGGTACTGCCTGAGGACAGAATTTGCGACTGCTTCTCCCTGGTGTCTGTGGTGTATCCAGTTCTAACTAAGAACATTTTGTGCTAAAATTATATTTTCATTTTGACTTTCACACATGCTGTGAATTCTTGTCCCTTTCACTGTTCGAGGTCATGGGATTTTTCTCAGCAGCATCCTGTGCCAAGGCTGGGAAGCAAGTTTCTCCCGAAGTCTCCATTTCCATTTCCCCACTAGAGGTGTTATGTTCCACATGTGTGTATCTAACTGCTGGGATGTGGGCTGAGCTCACTGTCCCCTCTGCACAAGCCCCGGGCTGTCTCCTCACCGGCCTCTCCCACTCTGCCCTGGGTGTTTGACAATACCTGCTGGGGAAGCTCTTGGACTGCGTCATCTGTCAGCATCCTGACATCTCCAGAGGGAGGTTGTTCTTACTACCTGCCAACAATGCCATGCACTAGAAGAGATTTCTTTGTTTAAATATAACTAATATTCACCTATTTTCCAAATAAATTCCTCCCAGCCTTCCCCTTCTCTCTTTCTAATTTATACTTAGACATAATACACATCTGTATATGCAATATTCCAGTAGATAATCTCTCCGAATCTTTCAGTGAATATTAACTCACAGTCCATTTCAATGAAGTCCAGTGGCATTTTTGTTAGATTATCCTAAGTATGAAATTTGCAGACCACAGTTGTTGTTTGAAATGCTGTATTCATTATAGACATCTGGATTTCATATTTCTTTCTTTACCCAGTTTTCAAAACACTTTCCCAAGGCACAAAATAGAAAAGAGTGGCAATTGCCCGTGTGAAGACTATTTCACTAGCACTCCAAGTCCTGTTACTCTCAAATCAGATCATTATTTCATATTTAATTCAGATGGAGATCATCTACAAACTGTGTTCTTATTTATAAAGGGCACTTTGTATAGTCTTCATCGTAGGGTAGAGTTCTGGGGCTCCTTTCAACACACACATGCGTGTGCAAGCTCACATTTTTTCCCCAATTTACTTATTTTGTGTTTTTGTATATTGACATAAGCCTTTCACATATTTTTTACAATTACTGAAGCATTCCAAACACGATAAAAATGCAGAAAGCAACAGCAGACACGCCTGCGTGTCGGCCACGGAGAATGAACACTTTCTAACAGTTTGTGCCTTCTCTCTGCCATATGTGTGAACAGTCTCTTTCTCTCTCTCCACCTGCATTTCTATCTTTACTTCTCTTTTAAAAACTGAACCTGAAAAGATGTTCAAGCTTCCCTTGATCCTTTCACCCCCACCACACCCCAGAATTAACTAACATTCTCTATGTCCGTTTGCCTTGCCTTGTTTGTTTCTGTACTCGGAAGCTGTGGGTAGCACCCATGACTGACACTTACTCAGGGTTTGTAAAGTTTGTATCCGTTGTGTCGGATTTATATCATTTTGCAATTTTGTTTCCCTTACTCTACATTTCTGAGAGTTTGCTATGCAAATGTAGATTCAGCTCTTTTCGTTTTAGCTGCTATACCAAATGCCACTGTGTGAATGAACCAGGTAATTATGCGTTCACCAAATGACAGTTAATAAAGCAAGTAATTATGTCATCCACCTTCTGTGACAGTTGTTTTCACTTTCCCTTCATTTCAAATACTGCTAAGAATAATACTCAGTACACATAAACTAGTGAACATGTGTGAGATGGTTCTGTAGGGTCTACAGTTAACCAAAGAAAGGCTGATTTAGAATATGAGCATTTCTGCTTTTACTAGGTATTGCAAAACATGCTATCTAAAGTTGTTATACAAATTTGCATGCCCTCAAACAATGTACAACCCTAGTTTCTCCATTTGTACCAAAATGTCATCAGACTTTTTCAACTGTGCCTGTACATTGGGTATTAAATTGTATTTGGTTATGGGATTATTTGGATTTCTCTGATTGCTCATAAAGCTGACCACCCTTCATGATTTTATTAAAACTGAAATTGTATTGTTTATTTTGTAAATTTTCTTTTCATCTGTTTGCCTACTTATCTTTTGTTTTTTTCCCCTGTGTATTTGTAGGAGGGCAATTTATTATGTATAATTTTTTTTCTTCCTTATAAAAATGATAGATACCTTTTCCTAGTGTGGTTGTAATTTTATTGAGTTGTTTTTTTGACTTCTTCTGCTTTTCAAGAAGTTTCAAATTACAAAGGAGTCAAATTCATGGAACTTGTTTTTCCATAGTGTTTGTTTTCTAAGATTGCCTGAAAAACAAATCTCTTTCTCCTAATGTCACCAAGATGCTTTTTACTTTCACCTCAGAATCATTAAATTTTTTATGTTTCTATTAAAACTTTAATCTATTTAGATGTTATTTCAAAAATGTGAAGTCATTTATACCTGTGTATATGTAGATCTCTCTCGGATTTGACTTGCATGCTGTTGTTCTACTGTTCTATCTTTCCACTCTGATATTTCTCCTGCTATGGCATTTTGTTAAGTATTGATACTTTGCGAAGTATCATTTACAAGGATGCATTTCCACCCTTCTTCTTTCAAGTGCTTCAGCAGTGTGCTTTTGCCTGTTTCTTAGAGAAGCCGTGTGGTAGAAGCTGTGTGGTAGTTCATGCTTGAGTTCTGACCATTATGATCTCACCCATTTACTTAACCAATTAGTCCTTCTAATTACAGATAATATCATTTTCTCATAGAGTTTCACAGAAGTTATGATATTCACAGTACTTAGCAGGACCTGGCATTCATTGGGTGCTATGCGAATGTTAGGGTTTTTAAAAATTATTTGTGCCATGCATTTTTCCTGAGTATGTCAGCACACATTTCATGTGTATGTTAGTACATGTCCACCATTAAACCTGGTGGGATTCTGGTTGCAGTCACATTGAAATTAGTGCTAACTTAGGAGAGAATTAACATCGTCACAGAATTTTTCTTCCCAGACATGTGTGTAGTTGATTATCTACTCATTTAGATCTATTTTATATTTCTCATTTTTTTTGCTCTCTGTAAAAGTCTTTTAATTTGCTTTGTGAAATCTTATGTACATTTTTGCACTATTAAATCATATCTTTTTGAATTAACTGGTAAACAGACTCATTGTATCATAGAAAAGAAAACTTGCATTTGCCTTATAAATCTAATAAACACAATTGCAGGCCCCCAAAGAAATAAATTATATCTTTTAAAAACTGTATTTTCTAGTTGTGCCATTGTTTGTAAATGCTACTGACTTAGGTGTGTACACTGCCAAAATGGATACAAATTTTCTTACTAGTTTTAATATTTTTCTGTAAATAATTTTTAATTCTCTAAGCAGAAAGTCATGTTTGGTAAGATTTTAGGATTTTACTAAATATTTCCCGATCTTTTCAGCTGCTGTCCTGTTTGTGCCTATGACTCCATTGGCGAGATGTACTGATAAGATTAAATGATACCCAAGGTGTGGACTTTTTGATGACATGTGTTGTTTCTGACTTTTAAAAGAAATAATTCTAAGATTTCATCACTAAGTAATATGACTACTGTAGACTTTTGGAATAGGCCATGTGTGATTCAAGGATCTTCCTTCTTAAAAGCCCGTGGGAACATAGCCCAATCCTGTGTGGTGGTGTTGAATTTATTGAAGTTTTTTGGTCATAAAATATTACCCTATTTTAACCTTTTGAATCTAGTAATCTGACTGTTGCTGTGACAGGTTGGTGACTGCTGTTATTGTTGTTAAGGGGACAAGGATTGAGGGATCGTAAGCCAGGGCGGATTTGGAACTTACCTGAAGACTATCCAGGTGTGTGTCACCTCCATTTAAATACTTTACCTTCAGGGTGGCACCTGTGGCTCAAAGGAGTAGGGTGCCGGCCCCATATGCTGGAGGTGGCGGGTTCAAACCCAGCCCCGGCCAGAAACTCAAAAAATAAAACAAAAAAAAAAACTAAACTAAATACTTAACCTTCAAATTGCTGAAGTTAAAAAAAAATCAAACCTTTAACCATAACCTAAGGGTATTTTTATTGCTTAGTTAAACACCTTTAATTAACCTGTAAATTATGTTTATAAAGGTTTACATTTAAATTCATTTGTAATGAATTCATTTTTAATTGCTGCAATTATCTGATAGATTTGCATTCCCAAGCTCACAACTCATTATTATAAATTGAATAAACTGATAAAAATGGTGATTTTTTTTTTTTTGAGACAGAGCCTCAAACTGTCACCCTGGATAGAGTGCCATGGCATCACAGCTCATAGCAACCTCCAATTCCTGGGCTCAAGCGAGTCTCTTGCCTCCGCCTCCTAAGAAGCTGGGACTACAGGCGCCCGCCACAACGCCCGGCCATTTTTTGGTTGCAGCCGTCATTGTTGTTTGGCGGGTCCTGGGGCTGGATTTGTTCCCGCCAGCTCAGGTGTACGTGACTGGCACCTTAGCTCGTTGAGCCACAGGCGCCAAGCCTAAAAATGGTGATTTTTAATTCACATTATCCATTTCAATATCACCTATAAGCGTAGTAAGACATCCACATTTAAAATTTTTCACATATCATTTTAAATTACAATTAAAATGATAGACTATTATAAATTCTAAGTTGTTAATAAGTGAATTTAAATACTTAATGTACACACTTTTTTCTATGTTTATCAAAATTATTGATTCCATGAGTTTATGTTTCTTTGTGTATTTAATCCCATAATCACCGAGGGCGGGCAGAGTTATGCAACCATTAAGGAAGAACTGTGTCCTCTTAGAGAGAGCTGATGTTACTTTCCCAGGGGGATTGTGGACATCACCCAAATTGAGGCCTGGATGTCATGTTTGGAGCTGTGGCTGTCCTGGTTA
>CAUYON010047030.1:0-49519 GCA_963573935.1 Arctocebus calabarensis
ACCTGTAGTCCCAGCTACTTGGGAGGCGGAGGCAAGAGACTCGCTTGAGCCCAGGAATTGGAGGTTGCTGTGAGCTGTGATGCCACAGCACTCTATCCAGGGTGACAGCTTGAGGCTCTGTCTCAAAAAAAAAAAAAAAATAAGCCTGATTTCATTGGATTGAACTCTTTTTTGCCCCCTATTAGAAGTTGGGGCATGGCACATTTAGAATAATAATCAAATTGTATTTTTTTTCTCTTCTCAGGGTATTTGGGACTCTGACCTAGAATGTTATAAAAAGTATGGGAAAATGTGGGGGTGAGTATTCTGGAAGATTCCATTGCAGCTATGATGATGTACCCCACTGCAGGGAGGACAAGCTCAGTCCAGAGCCTCTTGGAGTGAATCTATCTATTGTAAAGCTTTTGGAAACTTGTCCCACCTAAGATCCCATATGTCACCAGCTGTGAAGGTCTGCAGTCTGAATTGGACTTAGAACTTTGCAAATTATAACTTTTTCTGCATATTTTGATGTCCTACAGACTCCTAGCCTCACTTTCTGTCCAGTGTCTGGCTGTTGTTGCACTGTTTTCCAATTTTCCTGTCTGAGGTTACTTTTAATTACATCAAATACATTATTTCAGACTCTTTTAATATGTGTTCATAAATGTGTGGCATAATCTCCTTTCCACATTGATTCACTTTTCATTAGAAGTAAAAATACTTTTATTTAAATTTTGGCCATAATATGTGTATTTGAGAACTGTGCTGGGAGATATAAATAAACTCATTGGGAAACCATTTATGCTCATTATTTTTTACATACTCTGAAAGTGTTGAAGTTTTTCTTTTTTTTAAGCTGATTTTCAATAGAAGTACAATATTTCCTTGTCTGCCCAATTCTGTTGACTTTAAAGAAAACATGTAGGATAGTGTAAACTATTGTGTTCCTAGTACCTTGGTGGACTTTATGATTCTGTAATGTGGCCTCAGCCAACTAGAGCAGCTGTTCCATTTCAAAAATGCTAGAGGTTTGGTGAGAGCGGCAGAAGAGGTACAGTCATGTGCTTGTATACTACCAACAAGTAGGAGAAGTCTGTACCTCTTCATAGTTCTTCATCTTCTCTCATTAAATCCTCAAAAACCACAGCAATGGCCCAGTACTCTGCTGACTTGGCATGGCTCATAAAGACCACGTGACTGAGTAGAAAGAACACAGAGTGAGGGATCTCAACCACATGACGCCAAATGCCCTTTACAACATTTAGTACTTGTGAGCGCTTAACAACTGACTTGCTTCAATTTTTCACTGATGTAACATTCTTTTTGATAATAAAATATTCTATACATATAAAAAATTATGGGCTCAGCACCCATAGCACAGTGGTTATGGCACCGGCCACATACACTGAGGCTGGTGGGTTTGAACCGGACCCAGGTCTGCTAAACAACAATGACAACCTCAACAAAGATTAGCTGGGCATTGTGGCAGGCACCTGTAATCCCAGCTACTTGGGAGGCTGAGGCTGAGGCAAGAGAATCACTTAAGTCCAAGAGTTTGAGGTTGCTGTGAGCTATGACGCGATGGCACTCTACCTAGGGCAACATAATGAGACTCTGTCTCATAACAAAAAAAAAAAAAAAGATGGAGAATGGACAGGAAATATGCACGTATTCCCACCCAGACTTAAATGTTCTCCTGTTATTTCTAACCATGATTTGTTTGAAGAGCTATTTTGTCTTTAAATGCCTATTTCCTGCTTGAGCCACGTTGCCCTTCTTTGTATGAAGACTCGCATAACTTTGCTGATCAGAATCTTCTCCGTGTCAGGACAGTAAGGATTTCATTTTGAACTAGGACCTAATGTTGCTGTGTATTGTACCTCTAGGGATATGGATTGCTTGACATCAGGATCATTGTTTGGATTCCTGAGTATGGCTCCAGCTACAGAATCAGTGGGGTTTATTTGGCTCTTTTTTCCTGACACAGGTTGTATGACGGCCGACAACCTGTGTTGGCTATCACAGATCCCGAAATGATCAAAACAGTGCTGGTGAAAGAATGTCATTCTGTCTTCACTAACCGGCGGGTAGGCATCCATTGTGAAAAGTTTAAAGAATGTTTATTTATGTTTTATTTTGAAATAATTATATATCCACAGAACATTACTCAAAAAATGCACAGGGAAATTCCATGAACTCTTCATCCTATTTCCCCCAGTGGCAATGTCTTACATAATTATACATATACCAAAAGAAAATCGATGTTAATGCAATGTTAATAATGAAATGTTATTAATATTTCCTCAGTTTTATGTGCCCTCATTTGTGTATTGGGGTGTGTGTATATCACTCCGTGTGAATTTATCACATGCAGAAATATGTATATCTACCAGCACAATCAAGACTCAAAGCTGTTCAATCACCCTGAGACTTCCTTTTGCTGTTTTCCATACTCATGATGTGTGGCTTGTATATCTGAGAAAACTGTTTTGTTTTTTGGTTTTTGTTTTTATTTTAAGGAGGCCAGTTTATTAGTTTTATCTTCTATAGACTGTGCTTTTAATGTCATATCTGAAAATTCTTCCCTAGCCCACTTCCATGTTAATTTTTCCTAAAGCAATATATTTGGATGCTTTACATTTAAGTCTATGATCTACTTTGTGTTAATTTTTGTATAAGATATGAGGTTCAGGTCAAGGTTCAATTTTTTATGGCCTTTGGCTGTATTACTGTTTTAAACCACTTTTGGAAAGAATACCCTCCTTCCACTGAATTACTTTTGCACCTTTGTCAAAAACATTTCAGGTTTTTTGGGTGCATTTATTTCATATTGTCTATTCTGTTCTCTGAATCACTATGCCTACACCTTGTCTAGTACCACAAGTGCTTTTTTTTAATAAATGGATTTGTTATGTAAAGTTTGGATTCAGTGGAGGGGCTGCACTTGGGGATCTGGAGGGTCATATGTGGCCCCAAAGACACAGCTTTCCCATCCCTAGTAGGAGCTGTATACTTAAGTCTTAGTAATTGTTTTAGCTATTCTTATTCCTTTGCTTTTTTATACAAATTGAGAATAAGCTTGCTAATGTCTACAAACAAACTTACTGAGATTGTAAAGAATTGTCTTAAATCTATAGGTCAATTTGGGGAAAACTCATATCTTTACTACGATGAGTCTTTCTATCCATGAACACAGTATGCCTATCCATTTTTTTAGTTTAGGAATGTGGTTAAATTATTTGTGTTGATCTTCTATCCTACAACCTTGCTGAACTCACTTATTTGTCCTCGAGATATTTTTGTGTATTCCTTCATATTTTTCACATTGACAATTATGTCACCTGAAAATAGAGACAATTCTAATTTTTCCTTTCCAATCTATAGGCTTTTTATTTCTTGGTCTTCTCTATTGCACTAGGAATTTCAATATGGTGTTAAGAAAGAGTGGTGAGAGTAGACATTTTTTAATAATTCCTGAATTTGAGGGGGTAAAATCTGTCATTCACCATCATGTGTCATTTAGTTGAAGGATTTTTGTATATTCTATTTATCACATTGAGGAACTTTCCTTCTCCTCCTGGTTTGCTGAGTTTTATCACCAATAAAACCTGTTAGTGTCCATTTTAAAACAAAAAGTAGTTTTGGAAGATAGAAGAAAGTTACATGCAGGAGGGTTTTTTGTTTGTTTTTGGGTTTGGGGGTTTTTTTTGATAGGCCAGTCTCAAGTTGGAAAACTGAGTTTCCATGTAATCTCATTTTTTTCAAAATAGATTTCCAATCATTTAAATATTGCCTACTATTTTTTTTTTAAATTACATCCAGGGATCCCTTTTTCAAGTTGCTTATACTATAGCAAGTTATACTGTAGGTACAGGTAAAGATGAAACTGGTCAAGGTAGCACACAGTCCACCTAGGCCACCTTTCCCCCTGTTATCAGTCCCCTTCTACTCTATGCAAAGCTGCAAGAGGTAATAGATCTTGTTCCTATCTATTCCCATGGAAGAATAGGTCCCCTACCATGTGGAGCATTTACATTTAAAAGAAGACTGGAATCCAACCCAGGAGCTGGGTGTTCCCACCCCCAGCATACTCAGAAGAGGGTAGGCATTTGGGATAAATCTTTACTGAGCATCTAGCATGGCGCTTGCTACCTAGGAGACAAACACTGAATATTTTTTAAATAAGTGATGCCTATTTAACACATTTTCTACAACCATGGAAATCTGCAAAACTTATGTAGGACAAATATTTTTGCTTTGGACTCTAGTCTTTTGGTCCGGTGGGATTTATGAAAAGTGCCATCTCTCTATCTGTTGATGATGAGTGGAAGAGAATACGAACGTTGCTGTCTCCAACTTTCAGCAGTGGGAAACTGAAGGAGGTATGAAAAGGATTTTCCAAGGGGTAGTCCACTGAGTTTGGACTTCCTAGCAATGCCTTTTTATCTTTATATTTAAAAGTGATAGTACCAAATGTATTATAAGATATCAATTACTGCTCCATGCTCTATGAAAGTGATGTTCTGGGACTTTAGTCTGCACATTTTACTACATGTGGTGTTGTTTTGTACTTAGATGTTCCCCATCATGAGCCAGTATGGGGATGTGTTGGTGAGAAACCTGAGGCAGGAGGCCGACAAAGGCAAGACGGTCAACTTGAAAGAGTAAGTAGAAGCACAGTCTTAGGGTTCTGCCATGAGAATCTGTAGCTGCCTGCCACTGAGCTGATGTTACCAGTGTAGAATTTCTCCAGTCTGTCACATCAGACAGAAGCAGGGTGTGGTTTTACAACTCCAGTGGGACTCCCAGAAGGAGACAACTAGCACAGAGGCAGGGCAGCTGGGAGGAGAGGGGAGTGCAGGGAAGAGTCTTATCCACTGTGCACAGGAGCTGGGATTTACTTATTCTGATAAATTTTTGCTTTGGATTTCTGCAAAACAAAATAATACTTTAAGAAAAAAAATTCTGGAAAAGTTTTAGGTCTAGAGAGCATGGAATGGTGGGGCAAAAAGGCTCTTGGTACCAATTGGCTGGAATGAGTGGAGCAGGAATATGACAATGGGGAACTTGAGACAACTTTAATGCCTTCACGATTTAGTAAGAGGATAGCACCAAAATGCTGTTAAAACTTCCCACCACTTCTCTTTCCTCCACTCTCAAAAGAGAGAGGGCCCTCTAAAGACTATAGGTAGAGTATCCCTGTCATTTACTGTCGAAGAGGGGATGTTTTTTAATTACGCAAAAACAACACACTGAGCCTTCCCTACTGGGGATAGACTGAGGACACCTGGTGACTCAGCGATGGGGTCCCTTTATCAATTATGGAGTGATCTATTTTTTTTTCACATTTTTTCGCCAGGGCTGGGATTGAACCCACCACCTCCAGCATATGGGGCTGCCACCCTACTCCTTTGAGCCACAGGCACCACCTGGAGTGATCTATTTTTTTTAAACTAGTACTGTTCTTGGTTACTACATTTTATAGAGATGATCTGCCCTCAGGTTGATCTCAGATCACAAGAGTTAAGGAAAGTGGGTCTTTCTGGAGAATTAGCAGGGAATATAGATGATAAGTGATGATACTTCTGGCAACTCATAACAAGATACTGCTGTTCTGTAAAGTGCAGAAGAGGAATCACCTCTTGGAGTACACTCTGTGGTTAGCCAAGACCGAGATCAATGTCACCATTTTTGGCACCTGGGAAGAGTTAGTTATTCCACTCTTGTTCTGCTGAAGCATAGTGCTAACACCTGTGCTAACACTCACACTCAACACATGCTCCTGTGGTTTACTTAACTCTCCGTCTCTGAACCCCTCTGAACTCCTTGAGCTTAGAATTGGGTCTAATTCACCTTACTTTCCCCATCACCCCCAGCACAGGGCGAGCAGCATCACTGCCACCAGATAACCAGATCATGAGTTAGTGGGATGGGAAGTGATCCAGTAAGTAGTTCTGAAAGTCTGCTGTTCTTTACCTGTCCTAACCAGTCATATGGATTTACACACACATCTTGCTGCACATGCACCACAAAAATGGTAAAGAAGTGCTAATTTCCGTTTTCATGTCTTTCTCTACTCAGCATCTTTGGGGCCTACAGCATGGATGTGATCACGGGGACTTCATTTGGAGTGAACATTGATTCTCTCAACAACCCACAGGATCCCTTTGTGGAAAACATCAAGAAATTCTTAAAATTTGATGTTGCCGCTCCCTTCTTTCTCTCAATTTGTAAGTGGAGTGCTGTGTATCTCTCTTTCTCTCTCTCTCTCAAAAAATAACAGATTTATTGAGATATAATTCACATACTATATAATTCCCTCACTTAAAATGTACAATTCAGTGGTTATTAATACGTTTAAAGATATGTGCAGCCATTACCATTATTAATTTAGAAACATTTTTGTCAACTGAGAAACCCCATACTATTTAACTGTCACTGCCTCTCATCCCCTCTCAACTTTCAGCAACTACTAATCTACCTTCTATCTCTGTAGACCTGCCAATTCTGGACACATATGAATCTAATCATATAATATGTGGTTTCTGACTGGCTTCGTTTATTTAGCAATATATTTTCAAAGTTCGTTATTATTGAAGCATGGATCAGTATGTCCTTCTTTTTATAGCAAAATTTTATTCCATTCTATAGACATCCTGCATTTTTGTTTATCCATCTGATGCACACTTCAGTTGTTTCTATCTTTTAGCTCTTATGAATAGTGCTTCTGGGATAGTTGTTTACAACTTTATATTTGAATGTTTCTTTTGAGTTCTTTTGGATATATACTAAGGAGTGGACTTGCTGGGTTATATAGTAATTTTTTATTAAATCATAGCTGTGTACATTAATACAATCATGGGGTACAATGTGCTGGTTTCATATACAATCTGAAATATTTTCATCAAACTTTATACAGTAATTTTGTGTTCAACTTGTGAAGGAACTGACAACTGTTTTCCTCAGTAGCATACCATTTTATTATTACATTCTCACCAAACATGTATGATGGCTGTGATTTCTCCATATTTTTACCAACACTGAGTTTTAGATAGCAGACATCTTTTTGATTATAGCCATCCTATAATAATCCTATAGTGGGTGTGAAGTGGTATGTCATTGTGGTTTTTATCTGTATTTCCCTAGTGGCTAATGATATTGAGCAACATTGGCCATTTGTGTATCTTCTTTAGATAATTGTGTATTCAAGTCTATTGCTCATAGATAACCGAATTATTTTTTTTTGTTTTTGAGTTGTAAGAGTTCCTTACATATTTAGATATAAAACTATCAGAAATATGATTTGCAAAATTTTTCTCCTGTTGTGTAGGTGTCTTTTCACTTTATTGCTAGTGTTCTTTAACATGCAAAATCTTTATTTTGATGATGTTCAACTTCTGAGTTTTGTTTTTGTTGCTTGTGCTTTTGTCATCAACTCTATGAATCCATTGCCAAATCTGTCATCATGAAGATGTGTTCTCTTGAGTTTTTCTGATGTTTTGAATAGTTTAAGCTCTTAAGTTCAGGTTTTTGTTGCATCTTGAGTTAGATTTTATATACAGTGTTAGGTCTAACTTTATTCTATTGCATGTGGCTATCTAGTTGTCCCAGCACCATTTGTTGAAAATACTGTTTCTTCTTCATTCAGTAATCATGACAGTTTTCAGAGAATTCAGAATTCAGTGGAGAGTAAGTATATAGGTTATTTTGGGACTCTAAAGTGTATTTCATTGATCTTTTTGTTTGTCTAAATGCCAGCACCATATTGTCTTATTATGTAAGTTTTGAAATTGGTAGTAGAAGTCTTACAACTCTATCCGTCTTTTTCAACATTGCTGTGGCTATTTTACGGCCCTTGAAATTCTACATGGTTTTTAAAGTCAACTTGACAGTTTCCACAAGGATGCTAGCTAGGATTCTGGTAAGGTGTTAAATCTGCAGATCAATTTCAGATAGTATTACCATATTGACAATATTGTTTTCTGGTCCATGAATATGGGATATTTTTTATTTTATTTAGATCCACTTTAATTTATTTCAACAATATTTTGTAGTTTTCAGAGCACAAGGCTGCTCCTAATTTTTAATTCTTTCTGATGCTATAGTAAATGGAAATATTTTCTTAATTTCACTTTTGGATTGTTTATTATAACATAGAGAAACAGAAATATTTTTGCATATTAATCTTGTATATAAAAAGTGTGTGTGTGTTGCTGAATTGATAGTTTGCTAGTTTTTTTTAAAGATTTGTGCATTTATATATATTAGATATATTAGAGATTTTTTTCTTATGATATCTTTGCCCTATTTAATATGGTGTGATACTGGCCTTATAATTAATTTGGAAGTGTTCCCTCATCTTCTACTTTTTTAACATGTTTGCGAAGAGTTGATATACTTCTTCTTTAAGTATTTGGCAGAATTTACCATGGGAAACATCTGGGTCTGATCTTGTCTTTGTGGGTAGTTTGTAGTTACTAATTCAATCTCTTTATAAGTTACAGGTCTATTCAGGTTGTCTACTTCATTCTGATTAGCTTCTTAAGTTTGTGCCTTTCAAGGAATTTGTCTAGGTCACAAGTTATCTAATTTATGTAATTTTTCTAATAATACAGTTATTAATAAATTTCTTTATAATACTTTTAATTTTTAAAAACGACAGTAACATTTTCCTCTCCTTCATTTCTGAGGCTAGTAGTCATCTTTATTTTTCCTTGGTCAATCTAGCTAAAAATTTTCTGATTTTGAAGGTTTTTTTTCAAAAAACCAGATTTTGAAAAAAAAAATAAAAATAAAAAAACAGATTTTGGTGTCACTGCTTTCCTCTATTATTTTAAAATCTCTCCATCATTAGTTTATACTTTGATTTTATTGTCTTCTTTCTTTTTTGCTTTAGCTTAGGTTGTTCTTCCCTTTTCAATGTGTATAGTGTAAAATTAGACTACTGATTCAAGATCTTTATTTTTTTAACTTAGGCATTTACAACTATAAATTCCCTCTGCACATGCCTTTGCTACTTCCAATAAGGTCTAGTGTTGGAAGAAGGCCCACATATTATCAGCCATAAGTTTTGGGGAAAGAGCAGTTTTATTTCTCCCAGGTCATGTGTTCTGTTGAGCCTGGTAGCTTTGGTCAACAGAATTGTTAACGCAGAAGCTCTGGAGTTAATATCTAACTTCTGAAACACAATTCTGTGGCTGTTAAGCTCAGGGACTCTGGAGCAGAACACTCCACTCCTGCTGACACAGCCCAGAAGTGGATGTTTGCAAAGCAGCATACATCACTGTACGGTCTCTGGAATAATGGCTCTGGTGAGAAAACAAATAATTGCCTCCCATAACGTTATGGTCTTTGAAGATCATGAGACTATTATGCCCCTACTTTCAAGTGGTCTTATGAGTAATCTGATATTAGCAGACCAGTGATGTATGGTCATGGTGATTATTTTCTTAAACCTTTGAATTCTTCGAATCAGTTAATCAGTAGACTAGCAGGCACCTGAAAAGAAGTTAATCATGATTAACCATATGTTGTTTAAGACAATTTTAAAAGTAAGACTAATAGTGTGTACGTGACCAGCTGGGTATATAAGATAGCTGGAAATAAAGAACTTTGCTAGTAGCCACCTAAAAGCTGGTAGGCAATCTTGTCTTCCTATACAATTTCAGTAAGTGGGCTTTTCCCTTGTGTCAGTGGCCACTTTTTCTCCTACAGTTTCATGTAGCAGTCTAACATAATGTGTTCTAATTCCAACTCAGGCTGACATTATTTCTTCTCATTCTTTTGATTGCTACTTTGACTCATAGGTTATTTAGAAGGGTATTATTTAATTTCCATATATTTGTGAGTTTCTCAGTTTTCTTTCTGTTATTGATTTCTAGCTTCAGTCCATGGTAGTTGAAGTACTATGCTGTATTATTTCTATCCTGACTACACTTTCTTGAACAACACGGTTGATTAAAGCAGTAGGCTATGGTCTAGTTTGTCCATAAAAATTCTATTACAATAGATAAAGACTTAAGAGGTCAAGGAATTTAATCCTATTCCTTTGATCAGGATTCTTCTGCACTCCAAAGTGAGAAGGGCCCCCAATCTCACAGCTATTGGGATGGCCTGTAAGTGTGAACCTGCCCTGGCTCCAGCATTGACCTAGAATAGAAGCAGAGGCCTTAGAGGAAATGACTTCTTGTTAGAATCCTGAAGTCTTTTACTTTTCTGCTTCTTAGAGAAGATTATAATTGCATCAGGTAAATTTTGCATTTTACTGATGCTTTTCTCTTTTTTTTCTCCCTATAGTACTCTTTCCATTCCTTATCCCAGTTTTTGAAGCATTAAACATATTTGTGTTTCCAAAAGATGTTATGAATTTTTTTAAAAAATCCATTGAAAGGATAAAAGAAAGTCGACTCCAAGATAAACAAAAGGTAAAATCTGGTGGTGATTACTTAATTTGGGGATCTGTATACAGATGGTTTGTGAACTTATCTGTATTTTTAAAGCTAAATAAAGAACTGATGTTTACAGCAGGAGCACTTTGACACTGTGGTGGGAATGAATAAGGTGGAGGTTAGGAAGAAGATATGAGAATAAGTGAGACACAGCAATTGAAATTTAATAATAGGTATAAAAATTATTATATCATGGCAATATTGATAAACACCTTGCCTCTTCCCCTCACTTCAATAAATTATCACAGGATAAAAATTGCTGTTTAAAAATTACTTTACAGATTATATAATTGCCTGAGATCTTAGACTGAAAAGGAATCATTTAAAGTCGAAGCCCGTTATTTTACTCATCATCTAGTGGAAGGTCTTACCACTTTACTGAAATATAGTCTAGTTTAAATTAGAGGCCTCTCGTGGCCAGGAATGGGCAGGGGTCTTCTCTGGACATAAATACTTCAAGCTGCCTGACATGGGTTTGCCATCATAAGCCCTGGGAACTATCTTAATGATGCCTACAGGTCAAGGAGGCAGGACTGGGTACCCACCTGTTACTGAAGATTGTATAGAGTTTGGGGAATGTGGAGCACTTGAAGATGCTGGCACAAAAACTAATGATAAGTTCTGAAAATGACAGGAGATTAATCTATGTGGCCATTGGTTAAGAATGAAAGCAAGAAGAAAAATAACATTGAAGTTATGTTCCCAAGCAAGCAAGTATGACTGGAGAAGCAGCAGGAAACTCTCAGGCAGGAAGCTGTGTCTAAAACCCAGAGAAGCTGAGGAACAGGGAGGACAATGACCAACACATAATTAGACAGGATAGCTGAATTTCTTTCAGGGAAACATCCTACTCTCCAAGGTCTTACATGGATGCTTTTGTTCACTGGGGACTCAAGCAACACCTGCTAGATTCTGGACTTCAAAAGCCCATATTCTCAGAAGGGAGGTTGGGGATTGCATTCCTAATTTACTTCTGACTTCAGAAGTCACTTTCTGTCACTAAAATTTCTCTTTCTGCTTCCAGCACCGAGTAGATTTACTTCAGCTGATGATTAACTCCCAAAACTCCAAAGAAACAGATTCCCATAAAGGTAACCAAGAAGGTTTTCCAGGGACTTCCGATAGGAAAGCCCCAAGGGAGAGGCTTGTTCTGAAAATGTACAGAGAGCTTTCAGGAAGATGAGAATTTCTGCCACATTATAGAATGACAAACATTCGGACATGGTGGGCAGAGCTATTTAGCTGTGTTCAAAGCTAGAAGAACAGCCCTGAACAAGCCTTTTATGCCCAGAAGTCAGCTGGTGTCTGTGGATCACCTACATGAGAACTAACGTCAGTTCTCGGGTCCTCCAGATCCACTGAGGCAGAACCTTGCATCTAACATCTTATCAGGAAGCACACAGTCTCAATAAGGGTGATTTTAACTGGGAATACTGGGTAAAAATGTGTTCACCAGCTTAATCTGCTATAAAATGTTATTTGCTTTTTATAAGAAGTATTTGTGGGGAAAATATTTGTGTATGTGTAAATATCCTGTTTCTCTTTAATCTAACACCTACTCATTTTATCATTTTGACTGAAACCATTATTACTATGATGCTGCAATATGATAACCATGGTCAATTTCAAACCACCAAGTCAGACAACCATCTCACAAAAGTCCTGAATGTGTAACAATTTATTCTAGAGCACAGGGGTAGACTAACTCTAGCACAGAACTCTAAATATGTATTTGTCTACCTCTATTTCCTTTTCTCTTTGTTATCTATCTATGTATCTATTCTAATACAATTTTCTGTGATGAAGGAAATCGCCTTTCACTTCCCTCCTCGATATAGTAACCACTACACACATGTGGCTACTCATGGCACTGGACATGTGACTAAGGCCAGTAAAGAAAAATTTAAATTGTATTTAATTATAATTAATTCAAATAAAAATTTAAATAGCCATATGTGGTTAGTTGCTACTGTATTGGACAGCAGAACTCCAATCTCTGAGATTATAGTCCAACTTCAATTCAGTATCATGGAGTTCATCATAACTCAATAAAAAAATTTGATAGTTAAATCGACCCACAGCAGCATCATAGAAATCACCACTCTATAGACCCATCCAACACTCATTTTGTATTATTCTTAGCACAGAAACCAAATGCATTTCAGTGGTCCAGGTGTCTAAAAGTCTTAATCCAGTCCAAATCAAACAGACCAGTGCCTGATCTTGTTCAATTTCTCTCAGGAGAGAAATGAAGAGGGAGGCTTACTTGTAATCACAAGGGCTATTTGATGAGCATGAAGGAGAGCACAGAGAGGGCCATGGACTAATGAAGATGACATTCAGGCCATGACTAAATAAGCATTACTAATTCTACTCATTAGATCCTATTTTTCTATATTTCATTCTGGCCAATGTCCTTCCAAAAACACATTCTTTCTTTTGCTATTTTATTTTTTTAAGTAATTTTATTAAATCATAATTGTGTTCTTTTGCTATTTTAAAGCTATTCATTAGAATATGGTCAGTCACCACCCTTTCAGCTTTCTATCTCTGTAGTTTCTTTATATCCTGAGATGATCCACGTGAAGACTTGTGCCCCAGGACTTCTAGTAGATGCCTCTCAGAGGTATAACCATACTCCTCAGGCTGGGGTGTGCACACAAATCACCATGTCTCCTGAAAGTTCAGATATTCATTCTATAATTCTGCATTTCTAATAAGCTCCCAGATACTGCAGGTGCTGTTGATCCATGGACCACTTTGAGCAGTAAGACTTTATCTGTAACCCAACATTATTCCCTTAAGTTCCCTCAAACATGTTCAAAGGAAAGAACCATTCACATTCCCTATAATTTAAGCCTTAGTATTGCAAACTCCCTCAAAAACTGAGTTTAAGTCTGATTTACTTCTGATTTCACAAGTAGAGAAGAGAGGGAGAATGCTATCCCATTTTTTACCTTAACCAATATACTTTTGTGATTATCCAAAGGGCATATCCAGAACCCTGAGTATGTGAAATAAAAATCCTCTCTCCAGAAATTGCACATCTGTATTGGTGACAGAGATGGCATAATAAGGAATGGGTAGTCTACAATCATATAGACCTTGGGACAAACCATATTAAAGCAAGTTTGCCCTTTTCTACCTCTATAAGATAGCCATCAGATTAAAACCACCCCCATTGTGACTCAGAGTTACTTCCATTTTTGTCTCTAAAGATTTGGAAACTCATTAGATTTGCCTTCCTCTAAACTCTGATGTTCTACATTAACAGGATTTGCCTAAAATGTCTTTCCTTTCAGTTCTGTCTGATCTGGAGCTTGTGGCCCAGTCAATTATCTTCATTTTTGCTGGCTATGAGACCACTAGCAGTGCTCTTTCCTTCCTTATGTATGAACTGGCCACGCATCCTGATGTCCAGAAGAAACTGCAGGATGAGATTGATGCAGCTTTGCCCAATAAGGTGAATGGATGACACCCTAAAGAGGGAGTGAGAATGTGATACCTTCTCAGGAATGCCTGCTCACCACTTCCCAGGAGGGGGTTTTGCAAAAATGGTTAGCAATGAATGGTTCTTTGATGAGCCCTAATTAGGAAGGGTCTCAGAGGAAAACAAAGGGAGAAACAACATGCTGCTTGTAGAAATATAAGATCTTTTTAAAACAGTACTCATCCTGGTGCATTCATTATCAGTTACCAAAATAATACCAAGGAAAAAAATCCATAAAATTTCAGTGACATCTGTCAGTAAGTATATACTGCTCATATGTTTGAATAGTTAACTTAGTTGGCAGTAGCTGCACCTGGCCTTGGACGTGCTGGGCAAGTGGACCCAGCTCTATCCACAATTGTCTCATACTGCAGTCGTGGGGCTAGTGGTAAAGAATCCAGGTAGGAACCAGGATGTCTGGCTCCTGGGGAATCTCTTAAACTCTACACAATTGCCTCTAAATATAACACTTAGTGCTAGGGATGTATCCCCCACACTGTTTTCAGATCTCTATGCAGTTGAGATTCTTTGTTTTGTAAAGAAACCTGGCCTCTGTGCTGGCAAGGCTGGTCTGGGACTAAGGTGAACACAAAGGGATCTTCTTCAGAGCTACAGCGAAGCTCTAACCAGTAAGTGGGAGACTATTCCAGCAAGAGGATAGGGCAGAGTGTGCAATTTCTATCCTCTTCATAACTTTCACTAGAACTGATATTGTTTGCCCTGAGAACATCTAATTGCAACCTTCTTTCATCATATTTGTGTTAGAAAGGTACAAATTTATCTCCAAATTATTTATGGTATTAATACTAGTGTTTTTATATAATATAGCATTTCTCTCTACATTATTCATATTTATATTTACACATGTAAAATCATAAGAGATACCAAGGAGGGTCTGCAACAAAAAAAAACTTCATGGGAATAGGGTATTTTCTCTCTTTATGTGCTCTTCTCATTTCAGATGTGTGGTCTCTCTTTTGTAAGATAAAAATGACATTGGCATCTTTTACTATATTTTACTGGTTATACTCCATTAATCATGTGTCATTGACATGAAACAATAAATAGTATTACATGGTGATGCTCAGGATTTCAGTCTCTGGGTAGGAGATGGCCCTGCAGGTCTCCCACATCCAGAACATCTCCATATGTCTCCATGGGACACTGAGCAGGACAAGGACATGATAGTTATTAAAATGCCTTATAGATGCAAAAGTCATTTACCAATGTGTTTCTTTCAATCCCCTAACACTTCAGTAGTACTAAATAGACTGCCTTGATGGTCAAGACAAAGTCTCCATGTATTCAAGTCTGTTTATTTCTTCCCAGACACCTGCCACCTATGATGCCATGGTACAGATGGAGTATTTGGACATGGTGGTGAATGAAACTCTCAGATTATTCCCAATTGCTGGAAGACTTGAAAGGACCTGTAAGAAAGACATTGAAATCAATGGGGTGTTCATTCCCAAAGGAGCCATTGTGATGATACCAACCTATGCCCTTCACCGAGACCCAAAGCATTGGACAGAGCCTGAGGAGTTTCACCCTGAAAGGTATCAAATACCTGGGAGAGGGAGCCCACACTGACATAGGCTGTTTTCAGCACATTCTGACCTCTCTTACTATGCATGGCATCATACGATTGCACAATGATTTGCTTATAAGTCTTTATTTGTATTCGTTTTTATCACAATTGCTTCTCGGCTTTTTGGCTAAGATCAAGTGTAGTTTTTAATGACAAAAGTGATCCTTGTCAATCTCTACATACCATAGGCTAGAAAAAGGAAAACTATAACTACCCACAGTCACAACATTGTAAAATAATCCTCATTAATATATGGTCTTGTAGACATTTCTCTATGCAGATATTAAAAAAGAAATGTGTGACAGAATCTCATTCTGTTGCCCAAGCTAGAGTATAGTGATGTCATCATAACTCACTGCAACCACAAACTCCTGGACTCAAGTGTTCCTCCTCCCTTGGCCTCCCAAGTAGCTGAAACCATAGGTATGCATCAGTACACCTAGCTAATTTTTATATTTTTGGTAGAGATGGGGTCTTTCTCTTGCTGAGGAAAGTCTCCAACTCCTGGCCTCAAGCAATACTCCCACCTCAGCTTCCCACAGTGCTAGAATTACAGGTGTGAGCCACTACGCCCAGCCAATATATGTATGTATCTATTTTACATTGGCATAAAATTTCATTTGTCTTTGATCTATTGCTTCCTTTATTTAAGAGTAAACTATAAGCTATTATCTTTTTATTATTAATATGTATCTTAGGTATGCATATGCTATAACTTGGACATATTACTATTTTCAGTTTTTCTGTGCTCTTCCTTTTAGCTATCTGAATTTACCACCAACTTTAGGAATTGTTTTCACATTTCATTTCAATCAACATTGGTGGTTGTTTCTCAAGGGTGATTGTAAAAGTATAGGCTAAAGTCCTGGGAGGTCTTGGTCCTAGATGGTTTAAGCTACTTCACTGAAGACACAGAAGAGCACAGGTCTCGACAGGACAGGACCAGTATCTACAGTCCTGTGGTAGCTCCCTTATCTTCTTAGTAGCTAGGGATTCTTCCAAAGCAAAGTCACCAGCTCTCTGGATATCGCAGACATTTTTCTTTCGTGGTGTCTTGAGCTTGCTCTTCTGGGAATTCAGAGCCAAAGTCAGGCTTTAGGCACAGTTTATATGCTGCAAGTAGTTGATTCTTTTGCATTACTGCATTGCTAAGCAAAATTTAGAATAAAGTTTTTCAGACACTGAATGTAGAAGCCTGGGATCTACTTTTATTGACACCCTCACTGCAAGCCTGTGGAGGGCAGGGACTTTGTTTTGGTGGCTTTGGTGTCCCTCAGATAAGCATGAAGTCCTAATGCTTGTTGAAAGAGTAGGTCACAATTGACCAAGACCCCCATTTTTCTGGATCAAGTTCTTTGTTTTTTTCCTCCAGCTCCACCCTTCCATATCTTTTAGCTTCAGGAAAATGAAATCAGAGAATACTCACTTCTCTTTGATTTATTCAGTCACCAAAAAGTCTCTATATCAGAGACTGGGCCAGCCTGTGGGAAATCCAAATGTTTGGAAAAAATCTGTATTATGGAGAATGGTTGCCATATATACAAGTATTTTCTATATAAAAGGACTGTAGAGTACTTTTTGTCCAGATTTATGTATCCTCCCATGCCCCAAGAACCATCAAACCATGTCAACTGCCTATTCCAAACACCAGCATGGCCTCCTCCAACTCCCAGGTTCTTTTGAAGCAATCACCCATGAATATTTCAGAATATTTTCAAAAACATGAGGACTTTTTTAAAAACATACAACCACAAAACATTTTGTCTATAATATAATCAAATATGAAAAAAATCATACTTGAAAAAAACAGGTGTCTAATGGTACTTCAAGGCTTTTATTGTCTAGTGGGGAAAAATGTACAAGAATTTGATGATATTACAATCAATAATTGTAAAACAGGTAGGAACCTGTGCCCAAGAAAATTTTGTGACTTAATTAATTATTTTGGAGGGCAGAGGAAGAGAGGGTGAAAGCAAGACAGAAAAAGTACAGGAAGAGGAGGAGGAGGAAGGGAAGGAAGAGGAAGCAGATAAGAAGAGAAGAGAGGAGAAAAGAGAAGAGAAAAGAAAAGAAGAAAAGAAAGAAAATAACAATTTAAATAGTATGAGGCATATTCTCCTGCTCTTTTTTCAGTGTGCCCATGACCAGCATAAGTCAGAGCTGGGATATTAACCTACTTTTCCTTCAATCACTCTCATTTCCTATGTGCCTTTTAGAGTGTGAACCCTGAATATAATTTTAGTGTTTAGAGATAAATTTTCTTTTACATAATATTCCTCTCATCTCTCCAAGATTGAAAAATTCTACAAGGTAAAGAAGATGATGGAAAGAATCAGTAGATTATGATTCTCACAGCAAAATAATAATAGCAAGATTTCAATGACTAGCCACAAATGTGTCCTTCATATACCTGGCTGGAGAGGTCTGTGTAAGAAACCTTAAAGTGTAGCTCCTATGGCTTGTATGTTTCCTTAATTTGTTTTTAATCTTCTATGGTGGATCTAGGTTCAGCAAGAAGAACAAGGACAACATAGAACCTTACAGGTATATGCCCTTTGGATCTGGGCCCCGAAACTGCATTGGCATGAGGTTTGCTCTCATGAACATGAAACTTGCTCTTGTCAGAATCCTGAAGAACTTCTCCTTCAAGCCTTGTAAAGAAACACAGGTCAGTAATAATATAAATGTTTGATTGAGTATGTTTTATAACTGAAAGATCTGAAGAAAATATTCTCATTTATCTTATAATAATGTGCTCTGTGGGCCAAAGAATCTACATGGACCCATGTGAGCTCTAAGGGTGCTTCATCTCTGCAGGTTTAAACCTGTAGCTTTCTAAATACAAAGCTACAAAAATCACCTGGACTCAATGCAGATTAGCAGATTAGCATGACATGACTACATGCAGTCTCTGAACTCCAGTTTTTAATCAACACTCCTGGCACTGGGAAGGGCTATTCACAGTCATGCAGGGCAGTGATGACTCCTCATAACTGTCAAGTGCTGCTCCCTCCACCAGAACCACAGAAGTTCTCTACTGACAAGGGTTCTCAGCCAGGGCTCTACATTGGAATCACTAGGGGGCTCTAAAACTTCATGATGCCTGAGTCATCTATAATAATTCTATAATAATTTGCACACAATGTAGCTTTAAATGTCTTCCTATTGTTTCTCATGTTAATTCTATAATAATTTGCACAGAATATAGCTTTAAATGTCTTCTTACTGTTTCTCATGTGAAGCCCAGGTTGAAAATTACTCATGTAAGGCATTTCTGCCAGACAAGGACTCCTCCAGTCCAGGGCCCTCCTGTTTATCCTCACCTCACCTGCCCTGCCCCAGAATAGTTGGGCTCCTTTTGAACCCAATAACAACTCTGTGACTGTTCTCTGTCTCCTCCTTATTCTGTTCTCATTCCTCCATGGCCCATGCAGGGCTCTGCTATTGTTTACCACAATAATTAGTGGAAATTAGAAATTAGTGTTATCCCCATCTAATTTCATACTTTGCTTTTAAATCATAAAGTTTGTTCTTTAAGTTTTTTCTGTATGTAAGACTCTCCTCCCAGACCCCTTGAAAATATCAACTCAATGGGATCTTGTGAGGAATATTGTCCATTGCAAGAATTCACTAAATGCTTAAGGAATGGATTTGGAGATGACTTAGGGTTTTTGGATGTAAATTTTAAGCCACAGAATTTAAAAAATTTTACATATGACATTTGTGTGTCTTATGCATGTGTGTGAGTCTAGGTCCTGTGAAAAATATGTTCATACCATTTGAAATTTTAAAATAATGTCTTACATTTTCATAAAAAGATTTATATCTTTCACCTGAAGACCTTTACAGAAAAGTTGTCATTAATACATATCAACCAGAGCACAATGAGTCTTATTTATAGGATTCATGCCTTAAATACACAGCTCCTCCCCTTAAGTAGGCTTTTAGCATGTGAAAGGAGGAAGATGGAGATGGTTTCCATCTTATTTTTGGCTTTAGGGCCGCTGTGTAGCTGCCCAGTAAGTATGTACTCAGGGTGCTCAGTCCTGAGAAAGAACTGGCCTGTTTCTCTCCTGAGATGGAGAAGATACTCCCTGGCAAGTTCCCAGGCATCTGCAGACTGGCACTTCTCAATCTCTAAGATAATCTTCTTGACTTTCAATCAACTGAGATTAGAAAGTTACTCTGTTAGTGGCTCTCCCAATGCTATAGTTATGAGACCAGTGAGAATGGGGCTAAAAGTATTAGTCAAACCATTGTGAGATTTGATAATTTTCCCATTTACACTACATTTGGAAACCAAGAGATTTTAGAAAACCAAACATAATGCTTCCTTAAGGCCTCTTCTCATCAGGACATTGGACAGTTTCAGTTGGGAGGAGTTAACAAGACTTTTTTCAAAGTCAAGAACTTCCCCTACAATTGAAATGTCTAATACCTACTCAAGATTACCTTGCAAGTTTCATTACATAATTAACTTTAGATCGCTTTTTATACCATAATGCTTAAGAAAAAACTCATCCTTTATGTTTTAAATTTAAATCATAAAATCCATAGGCCAACATGAATTTATCTCAGGTCTGATACAAAATATATGCTCAATAAATATTTTGGTGGATGAACAGATGGATGAATGCTTACTTCCCAGTATTGACACTGTTGTAGAATAAGCATAAATAATCCAAGATATATGATGCTAAAAAATATTATATATGTTTGCAAAGCATTATTGCCTTTAATGTATCTTTTTTACTTTACTTGTGTCTTTTCTTGTTTTACTGCATT
Organism: Arctocebus calabarensis; assembly: GCA_963573935.1. Taxonomy (NCBI): domain Eukaryota; kingdom Metazoa; phylum Chordata; class Mammalia; order Primates; family Lorisidae; genus Arctocebus; species Arctocebus calabarensis. The sequence continues at coordinate 20,294 of CAUYON010047030.1, forward strand.
TATTGCTTCTCAATACTCTGTTTAACTGTTGCAGATCCCCCTGAAATTAAGCAAAAAAGGAATTCTTCAACCAGAAAAACCCATTGTTCTAAAGATTGAGTCAAGAGATGGGACCACAAAGGGAGCCTGACTTTCCCTATGAACTTCTGCACTGTTCTTCTAAAAAGCTGTGTCCCAGAAAACAATAACCCCAATTTTCTTTGATAATAAAACCCTGAAATGAAGATGAGCTTAACCTAGTGGATTTGAAGAATGAAAATAGATTCTGTATGTTCATTGAACTCTTTCAGTGTCTATGTAGAGGATTGCATATCATGTAACATAAAGGAAGTGTCAAAACCAGTGCCAGATGGGTGGACTTTGCTTCTATGAGATCTATCCTCAGAGGACGATTTCCACCCAACCCCAGTTAGTACCATCAATTCCTCAGCTCTGAGCAGAGAATAAATATTTCTCAACAATCTTATAAAAAAATTTTGCTGGAAATGAAAATTATTGTGGTGACTCTAATAGTGACATTATATCCATGTTCCATTAGTAATATTCTATACTAAGTTTTACACTGAGAAAGTCAATAAACACCTCTTTTAAAAATATTATCTGGTATTTGTCTGGTATTCAGCTCAGAACTCTTACAATAACGAGGGATATTATATAATATAATGCTTGCCATATTTTGCTATTTTAAAAAATAATATATTTATGTTTATATTTTTTAAATAAATAAATAATAAAAATATTGTCTGATTCCTTCATGTACTTTATGGAGGAATCTAAAGAAGTAAATCATTGAGAACTGGAAAAATATTTTAGATCATTATTATCACTGACTATATGAGATCGTTCTAGGACTCCAATATAACTATTAAGATAGGTGAGTTATAACATTACTGTGAATTTGCGCATTGCTTAGAACATATATTCATAGTTTAATTCTGCTTTTCTTGAAGCACTTTTTTAATACTTGACTATGGTTCTTTTTATTACATATTAGTTTCTATTTATTGTTTTTATCCCATCTCCTCTGACAGTTCTGGAAGGCAAGAAGCATATTTTCTTATACCTCTTGTATTCCAGCTTCAATTCCCAAAAGTTAAAACAATAAAACTGAACAAAAATAGTCAATTGACTGAGCAACAAAGCCAAAAGTACTAGTCAGCTTCATCTGATATCAGATGCTGACCAGCAGCCTTCCTTCTCCTTTTCTGCTCCTTCTCAAAGAATTGGATTACATACTTCCAAAATATCAGAATAGTGTTGATATTTTGATCTCTCATGAATCATAAATGTTCTAATGGCATAAGGAATGGCAAATGCTTTCAGAAGGTTTTCAATTTACTTTGCACAGATCCAGCAAAGTAAGCATCGTCCAAGGGAGCTACAGCCTTAGGAAATACATTTTTTAACTAATAAGACTTGAAAGTCACTTATTCCTTGATCTATGGCCTTCAAAGTGGATATTGTCAAAGCAGGCATAAAAACATTAATCTCCTCTTACATCTCCATAAGAGCCCTTGGGTGACTAGGTACATTGTCAGTGAGTAGCACTATCTTTTTTCTTCTAAGCAAAAGTTCTCAACAGTGAGCTATAAACATGTGTGTGCTATCATCCAGGCTTTATTTTTTATATTATATACCACAGATAGAGTAGATCTGGCATAATTCTTCAGGACCCTACTACTTTGGAATTATAAAAGAACACTGGCTTCAACTTAACATCACCAACTACATTAGCTCCTATCAAGAGAGTCAGGCTGTCCTTTGAAGCTTTGAAGCCAAGTACTGAATTTTCCTCTGTAGCTACAAAAGTCCTAGATGGCGTCTTGTTCCAATAGAAGACTGTTTTGTGTACACTGGAAATCTGTGGTTTAGTATAGCCACCTTCATCAATGACCTTAGCTACATCTTTTGGATAACTTCCTGCAGCTTCTACAACAACATTTGCTGGATCACCTTGTTTATGTTGTGGATATGGCTTCCTTCCTTAAATCTCTGCTAGCTTTATACTTTTTCTACTTCAGCTTCCTTACCTTTCTCACCTTTATTGCCTGAGCTTAGGAGTGTGATACCAGCCTGAGTAATAATGTGACCCTGTCTCCTAAAAATAGAAAAACTACCTGGCATGAGGCAAGAGAATCGCTTGAGCCCAAGATTTTGAGGTTCTTGTGAGCTATGACACCATGGCACTCTACCCAGGCTAGAGTGAGACTATATATATAGTATATATATTTATGTATATATATGTAGTCTATACATACTGTATATACATATACATATATATATCACATAGTATATACATATATAGACTATATACATATAGATATATATATATCACACTAACTTTATGGACACTGTATATATTCTCTTATTATCACTTTTTTTTTTTTTTTTTTGAGACAGAATCTCATTATGTCACCCTCGGCAGAGTGCCATGACATCACAGCTCACAGCAACCTCAAACCCTTGGGCTTAAGCGATTCTCTTGTCTCAGCCTCCCAAGTAATTGGGACTACAGGTGCCCACCATAACACCCAGCTATTTTTGTTGTTGCTGTTGTTGATGTTTGGCAGGCCCCAGGCCGGGTTCAAACCTGCCAACCCTGGTGTATGTGGCAGCACCCTAGCCGCTTAGCTATAGGCGTTGAGCTTCTTATTATCATTCTAATATCAGTAGAATCTATGATGTTGCCACCACCTCTCTCACTGATGCTAGTAATCTGTGTCTTCTCTCTTTTTCCCTGATTGTATTGGTTAAAGCAATATCAACTTTATTGATAGTCTCAAAGCACTAGTTTGGGGTTCACTGGTTTCTCTGTTGATTTTTATTCTGTTGCATTGATTTCTGCTTTAATTTTTATCATTTCCATTTTTCTGTTTACTTTGAGCCTTCCTTACTCTTATTTCTCTAATGTCTAAAAGTGGAAGCTGAAGTCAGCAATTTGAGACCTTTTACCTTTCTAATACAGGGAGTTAGTACTATAAATTGCTCCTTAATTTCTATTTAGCAGCATCTTACAAATTCTAATGTGTGGAGCTTTCCTTTTCATTTGCTTCAAAGCAGTTTCTGATTTCCCTTCTGACCTCTTTAATTCATGGGTTATTGAGAAGTATGCTATTTCATTTCCTAACATTTGGAGATTTTTCAAATTATATTCTTACTTTTACTTTCTAACATTTCCATTGTGGCCAGAGAGTATACTTTGTATGACTTGAATCCATTGAATTTAGTAAGACTTATTTTATGGTCACCTTGGTCTATATTGGAAAATGTTCCATATGCACCTAAAAAATTGTGCATTCTTCAATTATTGGGTGGAGTGGCCTATAACTATTAGTCAGATCAAGTTAATTGATAATGTTTTGAAGTCTACTGCATCCTTGCTGATTTACTGCCTATCGCTTCTAAAAATTATGAAAAGAAGGTCTTACTTACTATGTCCTTAAGACTTCTACCCAGAAGGAAAAAAATCCTTTTATCATAAAGACACTCGCACTAGACTGTTTATTGCAGCTCAATTTACAATCGCCAAAATATGGAAATAGCCTGAATGCTCACCAACCCAGGAATGGATTAACAAGCTGTGGTATATGTACACTATTCAGCCATCTTTAACAAATAGAGATTTTACAGCCTTTGTATTAACCTGGATGGAAGTGGAACACATTATTCTTAGTAAAGCATCATAAGAATGGAGAAGCATGAATCCCATGTACTCAATTTTGATATGATGACAATTAATGACATGGTGGGGGTGGGGGTAGGGGAGAGCAGAAAGAGAAAAAAAGAGGGAGGGGTGGGGAAAGGAAGAGCAGAGAGAGGGAAGGAGTGAGGGGATGGGGTCTTGGTGTGTGCCACACCTTTGGGGGGCAAAACAAGATTGCAAGAGGGACTTTACCTAATAAATGCTATCAGTGTAACCTGGTTTCTTGTACCCTCAATGAATCCTCAACAATAAAAAATAAATAAATAAAACTGCAGAAAAAATAAAATAAATAAAAATTTTGACCAGGAAAATACATGTAACCATTTCAGGTATAAAACCTGATACTGGAGGAAAAAAAAGATACAAACTCAAGTTTTTCATTAAGAAATTTAAAAATAAATTTTAATATTTAATATTTTCCCTAATATGTTCTATTATTATACTCATTCTAATCACATACTATAGACAAAACACAATGAATTTTTTCACTTAGCCCCATAGATGTCCCAAAATTTCCTCCAGTCTACTCCCTGTGTGAAAGACAAATGTCATTTTCTACGTGTGCCATGACAGGAAAGAATGTTGGAAAGCCTTGGAGAGAGGGTTGCCTATTCTAACTCAGAACCGCTAACATTCTTAAAATCCTTGTTGAAAATGACATTCTTAAAATCTTCTTTGAATATATGAATGTCTGGCATAGGCTTAGATTTTAATAATCTAAATTCATTTAAGTGGAAAAAAATATATACCAGAATCCAGGCTCTATAGAAAAGTTGTAAAACTTGGCTGCCAAGTTTAGTGTGTGGCAGATTATATTCTCCAAGGATGACTGTGACAAGATCTTCCTTCCCACATGATCCTCTCACTCTGTTATTTTGGCATTCTTCTCATAATGAAACCAGGTCTGTTTTCCTGCTTTTAGATCTGGATTTGTGAGTATAATAAAAGATGTGTTTTCTTACTTCCAAAGCTGAGTTATGGAAAACGATAGATATTCTTCCTGATACATCTGGTATACTGGTTCTTGGAACTTAGCCACCATGACGTGAGGAAACCCAAGCAGCCCCATGATGAGACTATATATAAATGTTCCTGCCAACAACCCAAGAGAACTCCCAGCTGATAGCCAGCACCAACTTTCCAGTCATGTGAAGGAGGCTCTTGAAAGTTTATATGTTAGCCCCAAGTTGAGCCACACTAGCTGACACTGCAGAGCGTAGACAAGCTATTCCCACCAAGCCCTGCCTACATTGCAGCTTTGTGAGCAAAAGAAATGAACATTGTCATTTAAGGCACTAAATTTTACCTCAGTTAGTTACACAGAAATAGATAGTTGGGACAATGAAGAAACAAAAGTCAGCTGAATTAGGTCAGAAGAGGATAAATCGGCAATAAAAACTCTCAAGAATAAATATACATACCCATAAAGCCAACAACTTTGCTTTTAGAAATTGAGTCCTAAGGGAGGAATTAAAGATATGTGCCATGATTTCACCACAAAATATTCTTCGAAACAGCAAAAAGCTGAAAATAACCTAAATGTTCAATAGAGAATTGGGTAATTCATTCATGGTACATCTAAATCTGTTGGTCTTAAACCTGGTGATCAGATTCACCTGGGCATATTTCTTGAAAAAAAAGAATAATGTCTACCTCCTCCCCAGTTCTCTAATTGATGGATATTGAGGCTGTCTCCAGTTTGGGGTCGTTATAGTCGTATAACATATTGAATGCAATCCTTGGGTAGCGATGCTTTGCATCAAAGGTGTGCACAATCTCCACAAAGCCCATAGCAATTTATGTTCCTAGCAGTGATATATGACTTCCCATTTCTTCACACCCTCTAACTGCCCCGGGTGTGAGTTACTGGTTTCTTAGACTTTGTCAGTGTGATGTACAAACATTGGCTTTCTCGTCATTTGCGTTTTCCCGATTGCTAATGTAGTTGAACAGACGTTCCTTTTCCATTCACATTTCTCCTCTTTTAGGAATTTCCTCTTTATGTCCTTTATCCAGTTTGGGGGGTGTTTTTTTGTTGGTTTGTTTTTGTCCTTCTGGGCTCTGTCTTTTTTCTTATCGATTTGTAGGCATTTGATTATTCGGGTTTTACCCTTTGTCAGTCATGTAACTTTCAGGTTATTCTCTCTGAGGCACATGCTGGACAATATGGCAGCCACCAGCCGCCTGTGGCTATATAGATCTAAAGTACTTAAATAAATTGAAAATTCTTTTGTAGAATATCACTAGCTTCACTTCCAGAGGCCTATAGCTACACATGGCCAGCGGCTACCATATTGGGCAGTACAGAGTGGAATGTTTCCCTCTCCACAAAGACTTTTACCACCTGTACCATCTCAGAAGGCCACTTTTGTCTTCCACCATTCTTTATGTTACCTGGGGCCATTCCTAATTTGAAATTTTTTTATATAATTAAATCTGATGATCTTTTCTTTATGGCTACTACATATATCCTTCTTCCTTAAGAAAGACAATCCCATCGTAAAGGTCCTATTTTTACTTCTAACCATTTTTACATTACTTTTTTTTTAATCTAGATGTTTAATCCATAAAGAATTTGTATTTGCCTATGGTAAAGCATGCACATACATTTCCACATCGAGTTTATTTTCTTCAAGATATGCCATGTGTCCTTTTTTAAATACCCACTGTCTTTGTCACGTGATTTGCTTTTCATATTCAGATGTATAATGTCTGCAATTAAACTTTTTAGTGAATTGTGCTTTCCTCTCAGGCAGTTCTATATCACTATTGGTCAGGTGAGCACTCAGCTGAATTTTCATCTAGATATTTAGTGCCATTCTTCTCCCCCCAATTAAAGATGGGGAAACTGAGTCCTGGGAACAGTGAGGTGACAAGAGCAAAGACAAAGGGACAAGACTGTGGTAGTGATATGCATTTTGAGCGCAGCACAGTTCCATCTGGAGGGCCTCCCAGGGCCCACAGCAGCAGGCCCATCGCCTGCACACCTGCCATGTGGCTCCTAGCCCACCTGCACCTGGTTCAGCTGCAGAAACACAGACATGTTTGGTCTTAGACCAGAATCCCCATTCTCCCACCGCCACTCATGCTCATGGCTGCTCAGCCCCCACCCTGGCTCCACGGCCACGCTCTGGACTCAGCCTCCTCAAACGCAGCTGGCCTGGCCACAAAAAGTGTGCCTGGCATAAGGAAACCAGTTCCAATGAGTCACCCCGTGAAGAGGTCTCCCTGACAGGGAGGACCGGCTACATAAGCTGTGGGTCCCAGAGCAAAACAGAATGCAGGTCACCTTGGTAAAAATTATCCAAGAGTTTCGAGATGGCAACAGCACAGCATGCAGCCACACCCAGGCCCCCCCCACAGGGGGCCATAAAGCCAGCCCTGCTCCTTAGGGTTACGGGCCCAGTGAACTGGGATCCCACCCAACCTCCTTCTACCTTCATCTTCAAACGGAGTCACCCACCCTCCTGCCACCAGAGGAGCCCCGACTGCCCCACGCAGTTTGGTAACTCCTCACCCTCCTCCCACTGTTCCACTGGGTTAAGGGCTCTGGCTTCATTCTCCTAATTCAGAAACTTCAGCCCCACGGGGACCCCAGCCTCATCTTCATCCCAACACATCTGAGCCCCAGCCGAGGGGTATGAGCAGCCGTGGCGGGCATAGCTGGGAAACTTGCAGGAAGCAGCCGCAGAGCCCCAGGAGGGAAACCACAGACCTGGGTTCAAACCCTACCCCACCGCTCAGCAGCTCCATGGCTGTGAATGTCACACAGGGGTGCTAAGATGTCCTCAGAGCTGCATGAGGATTAAATGAAGTGAAGCCCGGAGTCTTGCTGAGCACTGAGACTTACTAATAGTCTCTGTTAAGGAGAGGCTGTGTAGCCAAGGAGTGCGTGGAAAAGTGCGACTTCCTGGAAACTCCCGCCTCTGCCATGTCGCGGCCGTTTGGCCTAAATCAAGTTCCTGTGCACGTCTGTGCCTCAGTTTCCATAGATGTGCATGGAGCTATCCTAGCAGTACACTCCTGGTTGTGTTACTTTAAGGATGAAAAAAGTGACATTGGCAGCTCAGTTTAGAGCACTGCCTGGCGCTCAGCACTGTGTGTTTGTTGTATTGATTAGTAATTCCTCGAAAATGTTATGTGAGCCCTTGGGGTTTGAAATTAAAAGGGTTGGGTGTGAGGTTTTTCTCCACCTTTTTCACCTTGAAAAAGAGATTTGAGTGAGCGCTGTAGCTTGTCTGAGTTTCAGTCTTCTGGTCCACTTAATGGAAATAATGGTCGGTGCCTTAGGTTGCTGCCAATCTGCCCCTGGTGCCAAAGTGCTGATAAGCAAGATGCAAATGTTAGCTGCTGTCATTGTGATTATCTTCCTGCTCATCAGAATCCCAGGTCTGTGGGGTGCGGGGAGCATTCACCCATTCACTCCTTCAGTGACATTACTATCAGCCTACTCTGCGGCTCACCTCCTGCTAAGAGCTAAGGGGATAGAAGTGGGAGCTTGGAGCCCCTGCCCCTTAGAAGCTCATATGATCCCACTCGTGGAGGACAAATAGACATACGGATTGTCTTGGAGGGAGGTCAGTGTCCTCAAGTGAGAGGTGGGCACGATCGCGGTGCAAGAAGGCTTCCTGGCATGAACATCATTGGACCAGAGGCCTAACTGTGCCTCTTGCTAGCAGCGCCATGTGGGCCAGGGTTGGATACCTCTGTGAGCCTTGGTTTCCTCATCTGTAAAGTGGGAATGAATGAAGTAAAATGTGTGCAGTCTGTGAATCCCCGGGAAGGAACAGATGTTGCTGTCTCTTACGTTCTCTCCTCGCCACGAATATTAATATGACAGAAATGAAAAGGGATCCCACACCCAAATTCAGCTCAGTCAAGTTCACCTGGAGGTTGCCGTGGGGTGGAGGGCCCAGATCTCCAGCCAGGATGCAGGGGATTTCCTGGACCTGGCTTTGCTGTCCCTAGTTCCTTTTATGAGCATCTGTATCTTCCTCCATCCATAAAGATGAAGACATTCTTTTGCAGGATTTAATATCGGGGCTGCGTGCCTGGCCCCTGAGAAAGCTGGAGCTTCCTCCTCCATTTGAATCTAACCCAGGCCGGCATTATGCTCTCCAGACAAGCTTGCATCCCCTTAATGCCCCTGGAATTGCTTACTCACAGCGAAATCCGCTGCCTCAGGGCTTTCCAGACAGAAGTAAGCCTTCTTTTCAGAGGCAGTCAGGCAGTAGCCCGGAGCAGAAAGGGGAGGGGGTGCGCCTCCACACCCGCCATGGATCACGCAAGGCCTCCCCTCTCCCTGACCCTGAGCACTGAGCCCTGGGAGGAGACACCCAGTCCAGGGAAGGAGCTGGGCAATGACAAAGAGGCTTCGACATCTCCACCACACAAATGGGGAGACTGAGTCTGGACACAGCGCCAGATCTGCTCATGCCCAAACCCAGCCCCTGAATCCCCACTCAGAGCTCACCACCTTGAGGGTGAGGTGCCTGTGATCACCAGAGGGACCTGGCCATGAGACACTGCGTTGTCACTGACTTAGCATCTGGGAGCACAAAGGGAATATACTCAAAGGAGGGGACCAAAATGTCAAAAAAGTTCACTAAAGGTTCCTCTTCAGGGGAGGCAATGGACAAGCTTGAATCTAAAAGGCTGCATGGCTCAGGGTGGGACTGTGTGGGCTGACACTGCCACTGTGCACTCTGGCCTTTGGAGTTTAATGCAGTGAATACAGACCCCGAGCCCACCATGTGCCAGGCTTCACAGTGGAGGCTTCACTGTGGAGGCTTCAGATTTGCCAGGGATGAGAGTCAAACCCACGCTCTGTGCTCTGCCAGCCCCGCAGTGTGGGTGATGGAGAAACAAGTATCACACCCCGAAGAGATGGGCTTGGTCTGACCTTTCTGCTTGCTGACCACGAGTTCTGGGTCAGGCAACTTGTTCTAGATGGCAGCTTCCTCATCTGCCATCTGGTCATAGGGGTAAACTGTATACCCCTACGACCAGCCTCCTAGGGCCATTTGGGAGATCAACAGATGTTTTGTAGGGTAAAAGGTCCTTCTGCTCTCTGGGTCTGGCCCTGCATTTTGAACACGTACCGAGGTTTGTTCTGGGGCACACGGTGCAGTGGCTTTAGAACACAACGGTACTGGGCTCCGGTCCAAATTCCATCTTCTACTGCATATGTGGTGCATGTTACTGAACATCTTGGAAACCCAGTATACCCCACTATACTGAGGATGGTAATAGTAAGACCTAGCTCAAGCTGTTGATGTGAGAAATAAATGAACTAATTAAAACTGGAAATTGTTATACTTTATTGAAATGTTCCTAGCCATCCCTAAAAAAATGGGAACTCTACTTTTAATCATTAATATTATTATGATCCAAACAATGATGCAAGATTTTTTTTTTATCTTTCCACGTGTATGCCTTTAGACAAATCCGAAAACAAAAAACTTTGGAAACACACTGCACAAAGACAGAGTTATGAGGAACTATGAGAACAAAATAAACCTTTGGACAAAGACACATGATCAACTACAAAGACACATGATCTGTTTTTGTTACAGGTCTGACCCCAGCGGTATCTTGCCAAGTGACCAAAAGGTCCCTGCAACATCCTATGCCACACCAGAGGATGGGAGCTTCCATCCCACTTTTACGTGACACCTTCAGTGACCAGCCAGCCCCTATCTGGCCTCTTTCCTTCTTGGGGTGGTGGCTGAGTCTCTGGCTGTGACTCTCTGCTCCTCCCAGCTGCCCCCCACTGTCCATCTCACTTGCAGCCTTCCGAACTGCCCTCATCCTCTTGGACCCAAAAGAGACAGGTGCGGAGTCCCCACAGTATCTGCAATCTTGTGAAAGCTTTCCTGGGCCTCAGACACCTTTCAGAGTAGGAAGGGCTCTGAGGGGATATTGGCTCTACCCATTGTCCCTGTTTTCAAGTTTGCATAAAAGAAAACTGAGGGATGATAAAGACTGAAGACCTATCCAGGGTCATACCAGAAGTTGAAGACCCAGCCACAGTTGGAAGCCAGGCACCTGGACTCCCAGATTTGTCAGCCGGCATTACCACTGTGCATTCAAAGCCTCTGGTGGACATCGGAATCCCCTGCACACAGCTACAATGCCCAGGCCACACCCTGGACCAATTAAATCAGAATCTCTGGGGGTGAGATCCAGGCAACCAGATAGCCAGGCTTGTACACCCCAAAATAAAAGCAAGAACGCCCCAATGGGAATACTAACTGCCTTGTCTGCAATCTTTTCACGCTCTTCTCAAACCTACTCTAGCTCAAGCTGCATCCTCCGGTGTCTGATGTCATGGGCCACCTGCTGGGAGCATTCAAAACTCCCAGCTGACTCCAATGAGCATCTGAGGTTAAGACTCACTGTTTTAATGTATCCTCTTAAGTTAACTTTAAAATCATCTTTACTCTTGGGCAGCACCTGTGGCTCAACAAGTAGGGCACCCGGCCCCATATACCGAGGGTGGCGGGTTCAAACTCGTCCCTGGCCGAATTGCAAAAAAACCAAAACATAAAATCTTTACTCTTTGAGAAAGATAAGAATAATTATAGCAAAAAAAGAAAAAATTACCAGTTTGATTGACATACAATTCGCTGCATGTTAATCTGCACGAACATTCCAGGAAATAGAAGCTCTTGTAGCTACGGGAATTTTTATCTGTGGTTTTATGTCTTTAAAAATGCAGGTGTGGTGAGACTTCCTTATGTATCACTCAATTACTGCCGTTTGCCAGAGCCACAGAAATTTATTGAGCTTGATTTGATATTAGTAATTATGAGTCATAAAGGATCATTCTGAATCAACAAAATGACAAATAACCATCTTTAATATAATAGAAAGAATATAAGTTTAGTTAGAGGCATGAAACATTCTTAACACATGGTTCCTATAAGCTGAAAAAGACAAAAGCATTTAGTGAGTACCTATCATTTGCTAAAGAAAATGCCTGGAATGGGACTTTCGCTCCAATTGGAAGGAAATTCCGACTCTCATTTTTTTGTTTTTTGTTTTTTTTTAAGAAAGACTACCTAAAATTCCAAAGCGCTGTGCTCTTTGATTCACCTTATAAGGAAGCCTCAGAAATAAGAAACCTTCCTTCCCCAACATCCAACTGCTTTTCTCAAGGGGGGACACCCTACCCCCAGCCACAGATAGCCTGTTTTGAATAAGCAATGACATCGCTTGAGTACAAAACGTATCTCCCTGGCACCCGCAGATCGGGCACAGACCTGGGCCCCCGAGGTCCCAGGGCCCTTCTCAGATCCCCTGCCGACCCTGGACACCCCAAGCAGGAGGCCCAGTCCTTCCCATCACACAGGAGTGGGCGACCCCCAGGGTTTCTAGAGGCTGTGAGTGTCAACCACCTACCCTTATCAGTTCTCCGTCCAACACTTAGAGTCACACAGCTGGGCTGGAAAAGTGATAAGGGGATGTGACTGGCTGGCAAGGAAGTTTTGATGAAGCTTTGCAGGACAAGATGAAAATACATTTGATTTTCTGGCGAACCTTCGTCCAACACCCTCTCTGCAACTCCTCCTTCACCCCAAAGTCCGTCTGTACCCGTCTAACTAGGCGTCTAACCAGCCCATCGGTGCCCGCCCGTCTGCCTTGCTCTGGTCTCTGCCCCCCACTCCCTGCATCTCTCCCTCTGACATTTGGAGAGGCATTTATGTTTCTGCACATAGCCTGGACAGCTTTGGAAAATAGTATATTCTTTACCTTTTTTAAAAAATCAATTAAAAATTCATTTAAATTTTAAAATTAATAAATAAACCAAAATTAGTGAAATCTTTACCCAGCTCTTGCAGGTCTGAGGCTGGGGCCCAGCAGGTCCTGCTCCTCCCCAGGGCTCTGTGCTAAGCCCACACCCACATGCCATTCATAAAGTCCCCACGGCAAGTCTCCTCCTCCAGCCGGGATTGGTGCTCCAGAGAGGCTGGCCCCGGGCCAGGACCCATCGCTGCCAATCTGCTGGAGTCAGATGTGTCCACTGGGCTGCGTGGCCTTGATGGGATTAGGCCAGGGTGGAGTCTGGGTCTAATGTGAGTTTTCATGTACTCAAGCTCACTGCCCCACCCATCGTGTCAGATTCTTCCATCTTCACTGTTTGATCTCCCATGTTGAGTCATACACAGAGTCTCTGAAAACCAAGAACTATTGACATGGCTTCAGTTGTGAAGACTTTAACACGATTCTGTATACCAAGAGGAAACCAGAGAAACTCATCCAGATTTCAGAAAGGGATTTCTCTGGTGTTACGGCACAGGAAGACGATCGACATTAGACCCTTCTGCTTACCACTTCCTACCTGTGCAGCCTTGAGCAAATTCCTTAATCTCTTGAGCCTTGGCTGCCTGATCTATGAAATAACTGTGGTACCCCTAACTCCCAGAATTGTGGTGAGAATTACATGAGAAAAATGAATGTAACGAGCTTTTGCTTCCATCAGGGTTCAAGCCCTGACCAGCTGTTTTCTGGTCGCATGGCTTCAACTCAGCAGCTCCCTTCAACTCTCCAAGTCTCAGTGTCTTGATCTGCAAAATGGGGGCTGTACTAGCCACCTCAGAGGATTGTCGTGAGGACTAGAATATACAATATGAGGCTGAGATCATGGTCTTTGTAGTTAAACTGGTCCAGATTTAAATCCCGGCTTTGTCATTTGCTGGGTCTTTGACAGAGGCACATTCTCCCAGACCATCTCACTTTTCCCATCTTCAAAACATCTTACAGGTTTCCCTGAGGTAAAACATCAAAAAGCCCTTATCACAGAGAACTTAGCAGATGTGTAGCTGATACCATTATCAAGAAATGCCACAAAGGACAGTGACCTTGACCCAGAGGTGCCCACCAGGTGGCAGCTCAAAGGTGCATTGTATTGCTTGGGCCACGTGGATGGCTTCCCCAGGGTCGGGCCAGGCAAGTCTCCTGAAGGAGCTTCTGCTCCATCTGCCTCCTGTAGAGAAGCCACTGATTACTCACCAATGACTTTAGAAATCATCTCCTTAATCAAGAGATGATTATATGGCTCCAGTCCTCTGCCCCTTGAAGGTGGAAGTGTCCAGGGGCCAGCATACAGGGCCCAGTGGGACAAACAGAATCAGAAACTTTGGCTCCTGGTTCCATCAAGCCAACCCCAAGACCTGAGGAAGTCAGCAATTTGATGTTCACTGAGTCTACCTGTGTGGGAGGAAGGGTGACCCTGGCCTGTAATCAGTGGTCGGCACTCACCCCAGAGGCCCTGGGCTGCCCTGGGCTGACAGTGTCCTTACCCCTTAGCCTCTTTGTTTTAAGCTGGGAAACTGGAGTCCAGCAGAAATTCAGCCAAGGTCCCAAGGATGCAGCTCTTTATCTCTGACCCTAGAGCAGAGTGGGCTTGATATAGTTCAGAAAATTAGATGTTTCTGGGCAGTAGGTAAGAGGGCTCTGAGCAGTGGGGGAGGGGAAACTGGTACTGACTACATGCCAGACCACAATGTCCAGTCAGCACCTCCCAAGGGCCCAAATTGTGCCAGAAAAGAAAACACGATGGTTCATATTTTCTTTTTTCATGAAAGCAACTGCTGTGTCTTTCAGGGCTCCTACCAATCCTTCTCTTTACAGCATGCACCTTTTTCCCTGTAAATATCAGTACTCACAAGAGTTGCCAGCTGGGTGCTCTCACACCTAGAGCACGTCTAAAAAGACATATCCTTACTATCCTCTCCACCCGATCTAAAATTGAATGCTAAATAACAATAACAATAATAAATAAAATAGAATTCTTAGGTAGAAGGAGCTCAAGTTCAAAGCCCCCTTTGCTATCATCTCGCTTTCCTAGTTCACATCATGTTCATGTTTGGGTGTTTAAGTAAGACACATCTTACAACCAGTCCATTAAACTTCTTTGCATGGGGTCTTTTTAAATCCAATTCAATTCCTTCCAGAGGCACTAAAGAAACCATTTATTGTCACAGACCATTGTGGACATTGTATAGGCAGATGAATCCAGACTCCCCCTGTCCCTTAAGGAAACAGAAGCTAGTGGCTGGTAGTGACTATGGAGCAGAGAGGAGGGGAGGACTCAGAAGACAGAGGGAGCACCTGTGTAATGGAGTGCCGATGGGAGGGGCCGGACCTGGAGCCAGCAGACAGCCCAGAGTGAGTGACAGCCATGCTGCAGAGCGAGGCTGGAGCCAGCACAGGGCCAATCAGGTCAGGTCACCTTGGACATTAGGTTAATTAGTTTGGGTCCCACCTGGCAGGTAACAGAAAGCTCTGGGGTGCTGAGGAAAGTCACATGTGTTTGGAGGTGCTGAGGGAGAGAAGGTTTGCAAAGAGATGGGCAGCTGCAAAACAGGCAGCTGCTGCTGGGGCAGCTAACAGGTGGTGAGGGTTGGAATCAATGCTGTGGCAGTGGGGACGGCACCTCTTCCTTTAGTTATTTTAAATGTTATGCGTTCTGGAAATAATTGGAGAATGCAAGTAATGCCACTTACATTGGGGTAGCATCTTCAGCTCATCTCGACATTATTTCATGTAATGCTTTCAACAGCTCTGAGTGGTATATACTCAGGGTGTGCTCAACCCTTCCTATGGACAGCAAGGGTCATGGATATGATCAAGACAACAGGATTTCAACTCATAAATCTCCGAGAGCTTCATCGTTTCCTATTCCAAGGTCTCTTCCAGAGGGCAAGGCCACCAAGTGGATAGGGAAAGCCAATCATACAGCATCTCTGGGTGTATTTACACGAGGCACAGCTACACAGTGGGAGAAAAACCAGGCATGTGCCATGCCCAGGACACCCACAGGCTGAAAGCTCATTACAGCCATTTGTTTGGGCACCAAAGCCTTTGTTCCCAACACTCCCACCAAAACTGAATCCAATCAATCTCTGATTAAGATTGACTTGTTCCTAAAATGTCATCAGCACAAGGAGGGGGCCCCATGGCCAGGGCAATCTGGAGAGCTGGGCCTTGTGCCCCCTGTGGTCACACTAGCTGACCCCTGGCTGGTTCACTCTGTGGTCCCAGGGTGGTGACACTATCCAGCCTTCCTCTCTTCCTTTTGTTATGTTTTCATAGCTTTTTTCTAAAACAATGTATATACCATCAAAGCTTAAAAACCCTCTAAAATAAACTTCCATATATATATTATTTGACCTGAACTATCCCACTTCTGACATAATCAGTTTGTCCAGAGACCCACTGTACTCAGTGTCAGCATCCTCTTTTGCACAATAGAAAACAGATTCAGAGAAGTTAAGCAATTCGTCCAAAGCATCGCAGC
Source organism: Arctocebus calabarensis (assembly GCA_963573935.1). Classification (NCBI taxonomy): domain Eukaryota; kingdom Metazoa; phylum Chordata; class Mammalia; order Primates; family Lorisidae; genus Arctocebus; species Arctocebus calabarensis. The sequence continues at coordinate 36,301 of CAUYON010047030.1, forward strand.
TTGTCAGAATTGAAACCCAGATATGTCTGCCTCCATCTGATCCCTGTCACATTAGCCTCTTTTTCTAAACACACAAACAAGTAAGTGAACATGACATTCAGCACCTCGCACAGAGAGTCCAGGTCATGCACACCTTTTAAAATAATTTACTATTTATCAACCCTGAAACCAAAGGTCTATCACACTCAAGGGGCAGCCTTGAAGGTGAAGCAAAGTGATGGCTGAGATGCTGAGCCAGGCCCTGCCCAACTTTCATGGACAACTCATCTGAAAAGTTACCCTGAGGACCTCACCCTGCACTTCCTCTAACTCCCTTGGCCTTGACTGACTCTGAGCAGGTTATGAAATCCCCCCCTCCCAGCTCTCCGGCTGGGTGGTCTGTCACATCAGCTTTGCATCTCACATAATCCCTTCCTGCCGACTGACTGGTTCCACCACCGCCTGTCTGCCAGCCTGCTACTGAGATCCTTCTGGGCAGCACCGGGGGCAGCCTCGCCCTGCCAAGCCCCCATGCCCCAAAGCTGGCACAGACCTCCTCACCCTGTGGTTAGGGGACATGGGTGGTGGGCGAAACTGAATCAGGACAGGCGGAGGGGAGGAAGGGGACTGAATGCTGAGCCCTTGTCCCTGGCGGACGCTGCTGCTGGCCTCGGCTATGTCTGGCTCCTCCCTGGTCTCCATCCGGCTGAGCTCACTTCACTGGCTTTGATGAACTCAGGAATGTGCTCGGCTGAGACGACCAGTGTTTGATTTGGCCCCTTTGAGCCCCAGGCTCTGCCCTTCCACCTGTGGGGCTGCACTGTTCAGGCCTCGGGAAGCATCCAGAGGCAAGAGGCAAGCTCTGCCCAGAACAGGCCTCAGAGCCTGCATTTAATCTATCCTTAAGTATAAAAAACATCTGCCAGGCCCAGCCTGCAGAGACGCTACAGATCCGGCTTGCAAGCAGGGAAGGCCCATTTCTTTCCTGGCTCAGCTGCCAGCCTGCCTTGCGTCTTCACCTCAGAGCTAGAGGCGCAGCTCGGCACATACAGAAACTCAAAACCCAGCTCCTGAGGACCCGACCGCTGGCTCTGAGGGTCATGGGCAGATCTACCTCCCTCTGCAGCCCAAAGGCCAGTCTGCTCCTCTGTCTGGAAGGTGCCTCTGAGCACCAGCATGTGCTGTGCTCTGAGCCGGGGCCCTGCGGACACAGAGCTGGCCCCGCCTGCCAAGATGTGGGGGCACCAGGCACATTGAGCAGTCACCACTGAATGTGACAGCAGAGGTAGCAGAGGCGTGGAAACACAGACGTGGTTTCTAAACCAAACTCAGGATCTGGTGATGAGTTTGTCCTAACTCAAGGCTTAAGTATATAAGAAAAGACAAGACAAAAAAAATGTTTTTCATATTAGGATGGTTCAAAAACCTTGTTTGTAAGCACAAACCAGAACAAAGAGCTCAGAGCCAAAGAGCTAACGGTGCCTAAGGAGGAGCAGAAGGACAGCATGTGCGCCGGGGCTTGGGCGCTGGGAAGAAGTGGCCAGAGAGGGGGACAGGCACAGGTCAGAAGGGGCCTTCAAAGTCAAGCAAAGGAGAGCTATGAGCCTGGAGGAGACGAAACACCAGCCTCACGCCTCTCTGCCCTGTGTCTTTTCTGTCTCTGGCACTGGGATGCAGTGGGAACTTGTCTGTCTGGTTCATTGTGGCTTCCACAGTGAAGTGGCCTGCGGACAGTAGATGCTCAGTACATATTTGGGGAATGAGTGAAGACTCGGGGAAATGATTTCCTTGCTAAGTGGGGCAGTGGGGGAGATCTGTGTAGGAATTTGCTGGTATGTCTTTATCAATACTGGTCCTGGTACCAATAATCTGAAAAAAAAATTTTTGTTAAACCTTAAAATCCAGTTTCCTGGTCTTTTCTTCCATGGCATGCCAACAAGTCAGTCCCCCCCAGGAGCCAGCCATTCTGGGGAAACTCTGTTCTCCCTGCCAACTCTGACAGCCCCCGACCCTTGAGATTTCAAGTCTTGGGTTGCCTACTCTGAAACTCAGATCACTTGTAATATTCTTTTTTTTTTTTTTTTTTTGAGACAGAGCCTCAAGCTGTCACCCTGGGTAGAGTGCTGTGGCATCACAGCTTACAGCAACCTCCTACTCCTGGGCTCAAGTGACTGTCCTGCCTTAGTCTCCCAAGTAGCTGGGACTATAGGCACCCGCCACATCACCTGGCTATTTTTTGGTTGCAGCCATCATTGTTGTTTGGCAGGCCGGGGCTGGATTCGAACCCGCCAGCTCAGGTGTATGTGGCTGGCGCCTTAGCCTGTAGAGCCACAGGCGCTGAGCCACTTGTAATATTCTTAATGGAAACAGACAGAACCAATTGAGAAAGGTAGCCTCTCCCTCCAGAAAAAAATAGCCTGAATATGATGGGGGAATACAGTTACTGGGGGTCAGAAGCTCAGGATTCAAGCCCCCCAGATCTGTGCCATGTTCTCCAGAAGAAAGAAAGAAAACCCAAAGTAGAGGTTTCTTCTCAGAAACCCCTGTACATAAGAAACCACCTCACCACCTCCATACCAAGCTTCCACATAGGTGTTTCTAAACTAGGTGCTTCTCAGTCAGGGTAACTCTCAGGCTCATTGGATGAAGTCCCACCCCCACTGCCCACGCTGTCTCCTCCCCCATGCACGGGACTCAGCATACCCCAGGCCCTGCTCTTTCCCGTATGGTGTCCATGACACCCTTGCATGAAGCCGAGGCCCCAGCCACATCTGACCACTCAATGAAACCCAAATACACTCACAGGGCTCCCTCCTCCATACCTTTGTCTATGCAGAGTCAGAGCCCAGCCCATGGCCATGCCCTCTCAGATCCCTGCCTAGGCCCTGCAGTTGGAAAGAAGGCCCCTTTTCTATTGTGCCCAGCAGTGCATTCTCACTCCTCTCCTAGTCCTTACTTCTCTGCTTCCCACTGCAATCATTCCTAATTCTCTCCTGCTTGAAGGACAGGGGCTGTTCCACTCTTCGAGTGTCCTAAATATTGAGTGTTCTACCTGCCAGAGCGGCTGCTCACAGACACTTACCAAAGTGAGTGACGTCAGCACCCCTTCCTCTCAGATTCCCTTTCCCCCAACAATGGTGCAGGTGGAATGGGAGGGAAAAGGCAATTTCAAGAATCCGTGGCTAATTTACTCTGGCTAGAAGATGGTTGATCAGTGGAAACCATCATGCCATCCTCCTCTGGGGTGACATCCTTGGGCATCGCCATCCCATGCATACCCTGGCCCCTTCCCTGCAGGGTTTCCATCATTGTTCTCTCCACAAACTTCTCCCAGACCCCTCAGGTTCATTCAATGTCCTATAATCTCACACAGTCTTCTGCACGTCCCCAGCATCTTGCTGAATGAGACATTTCCTTCTATTTCAATACGATCTCTGTCTACCTGACAAAATGGAACTTCGAAGCCTCCAGAACCTCCTGGGCGCATAGAGAATCTCAAACAAGATATAGCTCTCTGCGCTCTAATACAATGAGCAACCAGAAATAATTAGAACAATGTTCCACATAGCATTGGCAGTAGTGGACGTCAAAGCCCAGACCCACCCTTGTCTTCTGGGCATTCCTGTACACACCCCCTGCCAATATCCACAGCGCTTCTATCCCAGGGCCTTTCCTCAACTTATACAGAGAGAAAACTGGATAGCCCCTGGGAGGTGGGTGCCCCAGCCATCTCATCCTCAGGCGGACACCTCTGAGAGATATTTTCCCAGAGGTCCTGGGGGATTTGGCCCTGCCCACCCACAACAGTGGCCTGTGCTCGCCCACCCCACGTTAGCCTCCTTCTCTGCCTTGCCTCACTTCCCCACTCAACCTGCCAGATAAATCACTTGTATCCAAGTCTTTGTTTAAGGATCTGCTTCTGGGAGATCCCAGCTCAAGACAATCTTCCTGCCATTTTAAGCACCACCCCACCCCCTGTGTCTGAAGGTTTGTGACCCACCCACCCCCACCCCCAGAATTCACACATTGAAATTCTAACTCCCAAGGTGATGTGTTAGGGGCCTTTGGGAGGAGATAAACCCATGGAGACTCTCCACTCCAGGTTGGGACTAGTGTCTTATAAAAGAGGCCAGAGGGTGCTATTTTGTCCCTTCCTCCATGGGGACACACAGGAGAAGGCAGGGTCTCTGAGGAAGTGGCTCTCCCCAGACAGCAAATCAGCATCATGATCTTCGGCTTTCTTGTCTCCAAAACTGAGAAACTATCTCTCTGTTCATAAGTCACCTAGTTTATGGTGTTTTGTTATCCAGGTAGCAGCCTGAAGCTGTTATCCAGGAAGCAGCTCCTTGAGCCAAACCCTCATTTCTATCTGGAACCAGCCACAGATCGCAAGGGGGAAGGAATTCTAAAACAAAGGCTTCTCAGAGTAAAGACCCTCAGGGATGGCTATCCCACTGGAGCTGAGATATCTGTAGACGTTCACCAAGTTCAGCCTCTACTTCTCAAGTGGGGCATCTAAAGATATTTTTGAAAAGGAATGATTGCCCCAAAAAGACCCCCAGGTTAATGATAGGGCAACAACTAAGACTCTAGTCTTGTGACACTCAAGTTCAAGGCTGCACCCTATCTGCCACTCTGCTTTGAAAAGATTTAACCAAGTGACAAGTCCCTCCTAAGGTCACTGGCTAAATTCACAAAGGAAAACAAGTTCTAACATTCCCACTCACTCCTACAAAGCCTGCAAAACTGTAGACTAAAAAATACCTAGCCCTTCAAAGCTCTTATGTCATACAACTTTGAAAGCCATATACAGCACAGAGAAGTCAATTCTAGAAGCAATTATCTAGACCATTTAGGCCAAGGGAGGTTTGCTGTAATGATAAACATCCAAACAATAGCCACTCTCTTCTCGATTTGGGTCAGGGAGACCCAGGACTTGCCAGTAGAAAGCAGAGATTTTCAACATCAAGTTGAACGTCTTAATCCTCAGGGAGAAAAAGGTGTAGCCCAAAAAGATCTTACTCAAATGCCTACTTATTTTCCCTAATACTCTACACAAAATAATTTGAGTACTGGGCATATCCGAAGTATCAAGTGAGAAAGGCTTGCAGGAAACAGGGGCTTCCATTTCTGAAAGCCTGAGAAATGCTGCTCAGAATATGGGTGTGCCTGTAACTCCAGCCACCCCCACATAGCCAGGTTGCTTTGTATGCTCTCTGCTCCAGCCTGTCCCCAGTTGGTGAGGATCCAGATTTCACAAAAGAATAACCTTCTGCAGAGTTGTTTTTAGAGCTGTGAATCTATCTGTGTTCAAGCAAAAGCATTTTGATTATGCATCGTGAAGGTGAAAAGTAAGCAAGCAAAAATAACACTTGGCCCAGGCCCCAAAATACCCACACAAGCCCATGTACACATACAACCAAGGTATGGAAAGTGTGATCCAGCCTGGGCATCTTGTCAGTGTATCATCAAAGATGCTCCAAAAGTGAAGATAGCATTATAACATTCCGATACTTTGGGCCTGCAATCTACCCTCCTGGCACCCCCTAGGAAACAGCAGAAAACAGAAAGAACCACACACAGAGATATTCCTTTCAGAGCTATGAACAATGTTCAAATAATCGGAGTAACCAGTCTGGTCAAATTAACTGTGGGGAAGCCATGTGAAACAGGATTACTGGGACCTTTCCTGGGCAGTGTAATGGTTTTAAGGCATGTACATAAGTTGTCTGATACCCCACTAAGAGGTGGGGTCCATGCTCCCTGCCCTTGAACCTAGGTGGGCCTTGGTCTGCTTCCACAGATAAAATTGGGTAGAAATGATGTTATGTTACTTCTAAGGCTGGGATCCTTGAACCACTGTGTCAGGAGTCAGCTTCCCTGAGGCCACCGTGTGCAGAGACCAAAAGGAAACCTCAAAGCCTGGGGAGCCCAGCTGTTCCAGCCACCCCTGCAGGTGTCAATAAGCCCCAGCCCAGCCCAACCATGGATGCAGCCACCTGAGCAGTCCTTCCTGTGAACTGCCCGGCTGAGCCTACTGAGTAACTGGGGCAGGTGTCATTGTCATGCTCCCAACTGAGCAAAATCAATTCTTAATATTGGTTGAAGACATGATTTGGGGGGCGGGTTGTTACATGTGGTGAGTAACGGAAACAGACAGTCTCTGAGGCTTAGACTCTTACTCAAGGTCACGAAGCGAATAAGCGAAGGCTGAGCTGGAACCCAAACTCAGGTCTCCTGTACAGGGACCATGACAAGAGGACAGCGTATCCTGCTGGGACACGAAACAGCTGCAGCCACCAGTGAGTAGGGGAGATGCAGTCTACTGCACTGGTTCTCAGAGAGTGTACCCCACAGGTAACCCCAAGTGCACAGGCACTGCAGGACACCGCAGGTGGCGGGGCTGCAGCACTCCGTCCCTCTCCGCCCCATTTGTTGTTAACCCCCACATGGTCAACAAAGGGGAGCAGGAACTGGCAAAGTTTGTAATATGAGCTAGTTTGTATAATTTGTGGCCTGATTCTTCCTGACATTTGACCTCATCTTCTGCCCTCAGTAGCCTTAACACCCCCTCACATCAGATCAGGAATACCTGTGCAATGACACCTGCCCCCAGGTACAGAATGGACACTCTCCACTGTCCCACAGCCCCTGTCTGGTCACTCCAGTCCCCATGACCTCCACTCCCTGCCTGGCCCAAGCAGACATTTCAGTTTGTCACCCTTGGCTGAAGACACTAAGAAGCCCCTAGGCAAGGAGGTGCATTTATTTCTGCTTAACTCAGGGGCTCCCTGCTGGCTGGAACACAGAGTTGATTCCCCAGCCCTATCTCCTGCTGTGCTGCCTGCTTCAAGGCCATTATTCCTTGGGAGGGGCACAATTTGGGACAAGGTGGACTACTTGGCCACAGCAGTCTCTTCTAGTTCCACTTGTCATACATGGTCATGAAGAGATTTGATGGCCTTACTTCCTCCTACAGTCATCCTAAGACATTCGCCGAACCCCCAGCTTCCCCATTCCCACACCACTATGTTGACCACGTGGGCGTTAACGACTGCCGCCAGCCCTGCCACCTCTCTTCCACTAACAGTTAGTGCCTCTGCCCCTCTGTTTATGACACACACTAGCCTCCTAGTGGTCACAGCACTGCTGTCTACTCACTCTGCAAGTTACACCAAGCTGCCCTTTAAAAGGACATGTAGAATAAGGATGGATATTGATCTAGTGTGTTTCTTGTCATTTAGTTGTCTACAGGGATCACAGAGCAAGACCTCACTCGTGGGAGGGGAAGGACTGATGGGCCTTCCTCCTAGAAAGTACTCATCCTGGAATAGGAAATAAGGACACTGCCGTGGTTGGCTGCGAGGCCTGAGAATTAGGTTTGTGAACTCATCCTAGAAAACGTGCTGAATAGCACTACGGTCACCTCTGAAGTCCTCCTCTTGGGGAGCTGTGCACCAACGCCAGTGCCCAGTCCACTCTGCAAGGCAATTTTAGAACTTTTTTTCTGGAATGGCCATCAGAACTATCATCATACGAGGTCTGACAATAAAGTTCGCAAACTTGTCACCCTGCACTTACGTTGACAGCACTGTACAAATAACTCAGGTTTCGTAACCTTGGTATATCAGTGTTTCATAGCTGTGTTCATGTCAACATGTGGCAGTGTCTTGCTGAGTGGCGTTTATTATTGTTGTTGTATGTTTTTGTGTGCCTTATACTGGCACACAAAACATAGTGACAGCTTTGATGACCATTCCAGAAAAAAGAATTCCAAAATTGCTTTGAAGGGTGGAGTAGGTGCTGGCATAGGTGCACAGCTTCCCTGGGGGAGTTCTTCAAAGGTGACCAGAGTGAATTTCAGCAATGAGTTGTGTAGCATTTTCTCTAGGATGAGTTCCAGAACTTAACTGGAACTCATGTATGTCCTAACCCTTGGTAGCATGACTGTGACCTTATTTGGAAATGGAGTCTTTGCAGATTTAATTAAGTTAAGGATCTTGAGATTAAAGCAATCTAGATTTAGGGTAGGCTCTAAGTCCAATGATTAGTGTCCTTACAAGAGTCAGGAGAGGGGGACTGAGCCACGCCAGGCAGAAGGGCCCGTGAACTTCAAGGCAGAAATAGAGCAATGGGTCTGCAATCCTAAGTAATGCCAAGGACCACCAGTAGCGGCTGGAAGCCAGGAAAGAAGCAGGGAATGGTTTCCCCGTAGAGGTTCCAGAAGGAGCCAATTTTGACAGCCGCTTGATTTAGAACTTCCAGCCTCCAGAACTGTGAGAGAATAAAGTTCTATTGTTTTAAGACTCCAGATTGTGGTCATTTGATATGGCAGCCATGGGACTCTAATACAGACTCCAGAGACAGGTCTGGGAGGAGAAAAGTTGCCTCATGTCAGGGACCACATGGTCATAGAGAACAGTGTAGAGAGGTGAGGGGGGCCCTGCTGAATGCCTGCAGGACAGGGGCCAGCCTAGGAGGTCCCCCCAAAAGAACCTTAAAATGGCAGCTTTGTAAGCTACTCATTCATTCTCACTCAACTCTCAGTAAAGCTTTATTAACAGTTAGGGCCTGGGGTCTGCTCTACAATGGAAGATTGAGGGAAGGGCCCGAGGAGCAATGTGGGAACAAAGCCTCTCTCCCCTGAGTCCAGGGAGGTAGGAGCAGGTGAATCACTGACATGTCCAGGCCTTGTAAGACGGGGACCCCCAGGGTCAGAGGCATCAGAGGAAGCCAGCAGAGAGGGCCCCAGATGCAAAGCCTTGCCTGATGCCACGCTCTAAGCAAATAGGTAACTGCACCTCAAGAAACCCTCAGAAATAGGGCCACAGGACCCCTTCAAGGGAGCTATGTCTACCATCAAAGGCACGCTAGCACTTCATCCTATTTGATTTGAGTAGTTGAAGGGAACGTGACCTTATTCTGCAAACACAGGCTGGTAAAGCCTAAAACATTCGAGATAGGTGACTACGTCTACAAAGTTCCCCCCAATAGCCAAGAAGCTAGCTCCCCCAAAATGGCCTTCTGGGAGCAGTCAGAGGGCCACAGAGGAGTTCCAGGACAGCCTCTGCCCCTCTTTCTCCACTTCTCCATCCTTCCCTCCCTCTTCCTTCAGTCTGCCTCTTTCTTCCCTGCCCTCTCCCTCCCTTCCTCTCTGCTGCCCTTTCTGCTCTCCTCCACCCCTTCCTCCTACCAACCAGACCCTCTCCTCTCCTAGTCCCCTCTCCTCTCCTCCTGTGCCGGGCTCCAAGGCCCTGGTTTGCATTTCCCAATGGCCCTGAAGCAGCCAGCTCTCTGCAGGAGTCCTTTCCCGTCTTCACTTCTCCGAGGGCACCTGCGTGGCCTCGAGACGCCCATCAGAAGAGCCTCCGAGGGCATAGTTTCGAGGAGGGAAGGGCCCTGGGAGGAGAGCGCCTCTTATATTAAAAAAAGAAATGAGGTCATAACATTCTTTCATCCGACCAACAACCTTGCTAATGTGTGGAACACCTACTGGGTGCCAGCTCACTGCTGCTGGGAAGTGTGCAGTGCACTAAGTGCTATAGCAAGAATGTGTCCAGGAAGCTGTGGGTGTGCAGAAAAGAGAAAGCCAGTCCTTGCGGGGTTGGGAGCAAGGACAAGTTATCTCAGGAGAGGGTGAGCACGTGCTGTGATTCACTGTCCAACCCAGACACACCTGTGAGTGGTGATTTCACTGGGCTGGAGGCTCAGACCAGAGCTGTCCCAGGTAAACCCATGCATCTTGCTCTGACAGTTGTTTAGGAGGTCCCCATCTGGAAGACTGCATTTCAGGCAAAGTGAATAGCTGGAAGGGTATTCGAGCATTTTACAGGTTTGGGGAGATGCCCCTCATCGGGTTCGGTGTCAGTGAGTCTGGAGAGATGACGGGATGTGGACTGAGAAAGTCCATGTTGAATCTGTCTTATGTTTAAAGCCAAAGAGTTTTGTTTTATACTACAAGGATTAAATGCAATTATTAAAAAAATGATTCCTATGATATCAACAGGAGCAAAAAACAGATGTTTCGGGGGGCAGAAAGCCCATAATCACATTCATTAGATAGCAAAAATGCATCTCACAAAATCTAAAATCTATTACTAAATGAAAAAAATACTCTGCAAATCAACATTAGAAGAATTTTTTCTTGATATGATAAAGATTTGTATCCCAAAATACCAACTAGCATTAAACTCACTGCAGTTTAGCAGATCACTGCAGTTGTCACCATTAAAGTAAGGACCAAGACAGGAACACATCTGTCCCTATTGCTACCAACATTGTTCTGGCCGGCCCAGCCAACGCAGATGGTGAGGAAACAAAGAAGATGCAGAATTAGGGCCGGGCGCAGTGGCTCACACCTGTAACCCTAGCACTCCAGGAGGTCGGCTTGGGCACATCACCAGAGCTCAGGAGTAAGAGCAAGAGTGTGACTCTGTCTCTACTAAAAATAGAAAAATTAGCCAGGAAAAGAAAAGTTAGTCAGGCACCTGTAGTCCCAGTATTTGGGAGGCTGTTACAAGAGGATCACTTGAACCCAGGATTTGAGGTTGCTTTGAGTTATGCTAACACTATGGCACTCTAGCCTGGGCAACAGAGTGAGACACTCTCAGAAAAAAAAAAAAGAGACACAAAATTGTAACAGAAAGAATGGCAAAACTATTCTCATTTTTAAGCAATATAATTTTCTACTTGGCAAAAATCCATTAGCGTTTAATGAAGTAGATTGTTCTAAAATGAATATATGAATATGCATTACCAATAACATTTCTAAATACCATCTACAAGCAGTTGGAAAATATGATGAGAAAATATTCTATACACATTTTATATGAAAATATAGGTGGATATAAATGGACACATATATACCTGAAAATAAACTTAAGAAATATGTAAGACATATAAGAAAAATGACTTTAATTGAGAAACTTAAAAAGATTTGTTATTATTTAATCAATTATCCTTAAATATTTAAATCCTTAAAGGAAGACTTTTAATAATAAAAAGAAAATACAGGCATTTTATTGAGGCAGAAGATAGTACAGTAAGATAATGTTGTAAAGATATCTGATCCCAATGGAAATGATAACCAAATTTTATAACATCATTTTTTTATTTAAAAATGTCTGGTATAAAAATGGCATACATGCAGAAATTTTAAAAAAGATAATTCTGAGACAGCAAATCAGTGACAGGGAGCTGCCCATCCCACAAAGCTGCAATAATTAAAACCATGCACTACTGATATGAGAAATGACAAACCAATAGAAACTCCTGAAATGGTTGATTATATGATACGTGTAAGTGACCGGAGAAAACTACCTAAGTTTTCTGTCGAATTTTGGTGGGATTTATGGAAGCTAGTAAAGTACCCAAATGGCAGGCAGCCCTTTGTCTCAAAGTGACAGAGCCTTATACTTGACCACTATTTTAGGCTCAATTGTTTTTCCTTTGGGTAAAATGTCCTGAGTCAACCTTTCAGTAAAGTTAAAAGCCAAGTCAGTGTTTTGGGAGATGTGGAAAATTCCAGTGTAGCAGAGACAGTGTTGTTCCCCAGGCATTCAGTAGCCCCTACCCTCCCCCAACCCCACCAGTTTGCTGCTGCTGGGCAGGGCCATGGGAGCAGCTCCAGGCAGGGAACGGTGGGAGGAAGTGCCGTATGGTACTTCTAGCCCCAAACATAGAAGAACCTGGTGTGGCCTTCCAGATGTCTCTTGTCCTGCCATGGCAACCAAGGAAATCAAGTCTTTAAGACAGTGCCGCCATGCAGTAATGCAACCTCCTCTGCCTCACTCCCCATGTGAGGTAGAGTCTCCTGCCAACACGTAATAGCGAGGCAGTGTAATCAAAGAAAGAACCCACATTGTGCTGGGAGTTATGAGATTCTATAGGAGAACCAAACCCATCCTGCCTAACACCCATCACCTACATGTCGACATTTTGGAGCAGTGATTCCAAGTCCACCATGCATCAGACAGCTTAGGAGCTGGTTTAAAATGCCAGTCCCGGGCCAGGCATCCCAAGAGCTTCTGACTGGTTCTTGAGAATATTTAAAGAAAGTTGAATATTTAAGCTTCTGACGTACCGCCCCACATGCAGCTCAGGCACTACCTGGCTGATTATACTGTGCAGCCCTGGCTGGAAAACACTGCTGCTTTAAGTTGAGAAGCTAAATATTCTGTAAGGCAATACTGCCTGTGGTTCATGTTTGAATCTGTGTCTGCTCTGCACACCAGGCTCTTTCCAGGCACCTGTGTAGTAGACGTACACCACCCTGACTTTGCATACAGTTGCTGGCTCTTAAGAAGCTGTCTGTGCCCTTATGAAGATTTGATAGCACAGCAGTCCCAACCACAGGGCTGCCAACCAGTACTGTCCATGGACTGTTAGGAACCAGCCAAACAGCAGGAGATGAGTGGGAAGCAAGTGAGTGAAGATTCATCTATATTTACAGCCACGCCCATCACTCACATCAACACCTGAACTCCAACTCCTATGACATTAGCAGTGGCATTAAATTTTTATGGGGGTTCTCAGGATATAAAATAAATATCCACAACTCAGTACCCTTTGTATATGCCACTAACAGTCAAATGAAAGGCTAATTAAGGACACAACTCCGTTTACCATCACTTGAAAGAAAATGAACTACATAGGAATATACCTAACAAAAGAGATGATGGACCTCTATAAAGAATATTACGAAATCCTAAGAAAGGAAATAGCAGAGGACTTTAACAGATGGAAGAACATACCATGCTTCCTGCTGGGAAGAATCAACATTGTTAAAATGTCTATACTTCCCAAAACAATCTACCTATTCAATGCCATCCCTATTAAGATACCAACATCCTACTTTCAAGATTTGAAAAAAATGATTCCGAGTTTTGTATGGAACCAGATAAACAAACGCATGAAGCTAAGACAGTTCTTAGCAATAAGAACAAAGCCTGGAGCATCACCATACCAGACTTTAGCCTGTACTACAAAACCTTAGTGGTCAAGACAGCACGGTACTGGCACAAAATTAGAGACGGAGACATTTAGAATTGAATTGAAAACTAGGAAATGAAAATAACATGTTATAACCACCTGACCTTCAATAAACCAATCAAGAAAAATAGGGAGTCTTGGGGGAAAGACTCCCTATTCGATAAATGGTGCTGGGAGAACCGGAAATCCACATGTAAGAGACCGAAACTGGACACACACCTTTCTCCACTCACAAAAATTGATTCAAGAG
>CAUYON010047032.1:0-13714 GCA_963573935.1 Arctocebus calabarensis
AACAACTTAATGGATCATCTCAAGCAACTGGAAAAGAAAGAACATTCCAACCTCAAACCCAGCAGAAGAAAAGAAATAACCAAAATTAGGGCAGAATTAAATGAAATTGAAAACAAAAGAATCATTCAGAAGATCAACAAAGCAAAAAGTTGATTTTTTGAAAAGATTAATTAAATTGATAAACCTTAGGCCAACCTAATCAGAAATAGAAAAGTAAAATCTCTAATATCGTCTATAAGAAATGGTAAAGGAGAAATAACAACAGCCACCTCAGAAATTCAAAAATACCTTCATGATTACTACAAAAGTCTCTACTCTCAGAAGTATGAAAATCTGATGGTAGTGGACCAATACCTGGAAGCATGCCACCTTCCTAGACTCAACCAGAAAGAATTACAAGTCTTGACTAGACCTGTATTAATCACTGAAATAGCATCAACAATATGAAATCTCCCAAAAAAGAAAAGTCTAGGACAAGATGACTTCACATCCGAATTCTATTAAACCTTTCAAGATGAGGAATTACCTATATTATAAAACCATTTCCAAAGCATACAAAAAGAATTAACACTTCCCAACACATTCTATGAAGCAAATATCACCCTGATCCCCAAGCCAGAAAAGGATCCAACAAAGAAAGAAAAGTATAGACCAATATCATTAATGATTATCAATGTAAAAATATTCAATAAGATCTTAGCAAACAGAATTCAAGAAAACATCAAAAAAATTATACACGATGATTAAGTTGGTTTTATTCCTGGGTTACAGGGTTGGTTCAAAATACACAATTCCATAAATATAATGCGTCACATCAATAAATAAAAAAACAAAAACCATATGATTCTCTCAATTGACACAGAAAACGCATGTGATACTATCCAGCAGCCTTTCATGATCAGAACGCTTAAGAAAATAGGCATAGAAGGGTCATCTCTTAAACTGATAGAGGCCATCTACAGCAAACCCATAGCCAATATCATATTGAAAGTTTGAAAACTGAAAACATTTCCACTCAGATCAGGAAAGAGGCATGGATGCCCACTGTCTCCACTGCTATTCAACATAGTAACAGAAGCCTTAGCCATTGCAATCAGGCAAGAGAAGGCAATCAAGGGTATTTAAATAAGGTCAGAGGAGATCAAACTCTCACTCTTCACTGATGATATGGTCCTATACCTGGAAAATCCCAGGGATGCAACTTCAAAACTTTTTGAAGTGCTCAAGAAATACAGCAGTGTCTTAGGATATAAAATCAATCCTTACAAATTAGTAGTTTTTATATAAACCAACAATAGTGAAGCTGTAAATATGGTTAAGGACTCTATTCCTTTTAAAGTAGTGCCAAAGAAGATGAAATATCTGGGAATTTACCCAATGAAGGATGTGAAAGATCTCTATAAGGAGAACTATGAAACTCTGAGAACAGAAATAGTTGAAGATGTTAAAAAATGGAAAAACATACCATGCTCATGGCTGGGATGAATCAACATTGTCAAAATGTCCAACCTATTCAAAGAAATCTACAGATGTAATGCAATCCCTATTAAAGCACCATTGTCACACTTTAAAGAGCTTGAAAAAATAGTGCTTCATTTTACATGGAATCAGAAAAAAACCTAAAATAGCAAATAAATTACTCAAAAATAAGAACAAATCAGGAGGTACCACATTACCAGACTTCAGGCTACACTGAAAAACTATAATGATCAAAACAGCATGGTAATGGCAAAAAAACAGAGGTAGATGTATGGAGCAGAATAGACAACAAAGAGATGAACCCAGGTACTTATCATCATTTGATCTGTGACAATCCTATCAAAAATCTTCAGTGGGAGAAAGACTCCCTATATAAGAAATGACTTTGGGTGAACTGGCTGGTGACCTGTAGAAGACTGAAACTGGACCCCCACTTTTCATCATTAACAAAAATTGATTCTCGCTGGAGAAAAGATTTAAACTTAAGGGAAGAAACTATAAAAATACTAGAAGACAGTGCAGGGATAACACTTTTGCCTGGGAGAATATTTTATGAGGAGGACCCCCTGCCCCCAGGCAATTGAAGCAATACGAAAAACACATTACTGGGATCTGATCAAATTAAAAAGCTTTTACACAGGGATCACAGTAAGGAAAGCAAACACACAACCTTCAGAATGGGAGAAGATTTTTGTAGGTTATTCTTCTGACAAAGGTCTGATAACTAGAACCTGCAGAGAACTCAAACTAATCAATAAGAAAAGAACAAATAACCCCATTTCTATGTGGGCAAGAGAACTGAACAGAAACTTCTCTGAAGAAGACAGGTACACAGCCTGTAAACACATGAAAAAATGCTCATCATCCTTAACCATCAAAGAAATGCAAATCAAAACCACCTTGAGATATCATCTAGCTCTAGTAAGATTAGCCCACAACACAAATTGCCAAATCTACAGATGTTGGCATAGATGCAGAGAGAAGGGAACACTTGTACACTGTTGGTGGGACTGCAAGCTAATATGACCATTTTGGAAGGAAGTTTGGAGAACACTCAAAGAATTAAAAGTAGACCTACCGTTCAATCCTGCAATTCCTCTACTAGGTATATACCCTGACAATCTAAAATTATTTTACAACATTTGCACCAGAATGTTTATTGCAGCCCAATTCATAATTGCCAAGACATGGAAACAACCCAAGTGCCCATAGACCCATGAATGGATTAACAAATGGTGGTATATGTACATCATGTAATACTATGCAGCCATAAAAAAATGGAGACTTCACATCTTTTCTGTGCACCTGGATAGAGCTGGAACATATTCTTCTTAGTAAAGTATCTCAAGAATGGGAAAAAAGTATCCAATGTACTCAATACTACTATGAAATCAATATATAATCACCTACACATTCATATGAATAGCAAAACATAGCTGTAGCCCAGAAAGTAGAAGGGAAGAGGAGAGAGAGGGGAGGGGTGATATGAGAGGAGGGAGGGTATTGTGGGGGGACCTCACCTAATGTGATGATGCAATGGTGCATTTCAAAACTATTAAGAAATGAATATATTGTGATGGATGTGTCACTTAGTTCAGTGTAAACATTTCACATTGTATATCAAAGCTGTACACTGAACCCCATAAATGCATCAATGTACAAAGTTATAGTTTAGTTAATAAAATAATAATAAAATTTCAAATTATACCAAAACCACAATGAGGGCCAGGTATAATGGTTCACACCTATAATCCTAACAAAAAAATTTTTTTTGTTAATATATGAAGAGGAATAAAGAGTACCAGATATGGTAAATATGTAGGTAAGTATAAAATATTATCTTTTATTTTTCTTTAATTATAAAAGGAGAAATTAATGTTTAAAGCAAAACATATTGTGGAGTCTTCAAAGAATGTAGAAATAAAATATATGTTCACAACTATGCAATTGAGAGAAGTGAATGAACTTACACTTATAAATTTATTATGTTTTATG
Source organism: Arctocebus calabarensis (assembly GCA_963573935.1). Lineage (NCBI taxonomy): Eukaryota > Metazoa > Chordata > Mammalia > Primates > Lorisidae > Arctocebus > Arctocebus calabarensis. The sequence continues at coordinate 3,475 of CAUYON010047032.1, forward strand.
TGCAGTGGTAAATATTAATGCTAAGGGTCTATGATAAGTTAAAGATGCATGTGGTAACCCGTAAGTGACCACTAAAAATAGTACAAAGTTATACCTAAAAAGCAAACAGAGGCATTAAAATAAAATACTAAAAATGTTTGCATATCCCCAAATAAGTTATGAATGCGGATCAGAGGAATAATAAGCAAACAAAAAGAAAACAAATAGCAAATAATAGACTAAAGAATAAAAAAGGCAAGATATGAAAACAAGGCTTAACAATTTACTAACAAAATAGAATGCACTTAAACATAAGAATGCTAATATACTAAACATAAAATGATGGAAAAGAAAAATATAAGAATACTGTTGTGGCTGTACAGATATCAGAAAAAGTAAATTTCAAGGAAAATAATATCACATGAGATAAAGTAAGAAATTTCATAAATACAGTGGGATAATAAATAATAATGTAATATGTGTATGTACCTGACAAATGCAGACAGATCTGAGGGGAGAGACACATCCATGATCATAGTAGATGATTTTTATAACCCCCTTCTCAGTAATTAATAGAAGAACTAAATGAAAAATCGGTAAATATTTAGCATATTTTGATAATACTGTCTTCCAAATGAATGTAATTAATATTTTATAGAACACTACACCTAATGGCTGAAGAATTCATATTTTCAAGCTTACATGGAATGCTTATCAAGATAGACTATTTGGGGGGCCATAAAATATGTGTTAATAAGTACCAAGAGTTTGACATTGCACAGAATATATTTTCTGGTCAGAATGAAATTAAATTAGAAATCAGTAAACATGAAATATCTAGAAATACCTATAAAAATCCCTATATATTTATATATGAAATAACATATTCTTAAATAAAGTATTTTTTAACTTGTCACTGACCTAAATATAATATTAATCAGAGATGAAATCACAAGAGAAACAGAATATATTTTTAACTTAAAATTATGTAATCACAACATATCATTATGTGTTGGACATAGTTAGAGTAGGGCCTAAAGGGAAATTTGTATTTTAAAGTGCTTATTTCTGGAGGGAGAATGAAAGAAGTTCATAGAGACTGGAGAATGGAAAGAAATGGCAAAAGTGGCATGAGCTGAGGCTGCAGACGTGGATAGTGAAAAGCCAGATCAGGTCAGTAATTGAATAAGGAGATTTCAGAAATTCTGTGTGTGGTAGAGGGACCTTAAATAATGTTTCCGATTGGAATGAGGAAATAGTGTCACAAAGTTGTATTTTTATAGCAAGCATGAAAGTTTTATTTAGTATTGCATGTGAGAGGTCAATAAAGATAATATTATTTTCTAAAGACGCTTATATTTGTGAATTGCACGAACCGAGGAAGCAAGAATTCTTATTTAAGAATATTTTTAACACATATATTTGAATGAAGTGATGATGAGGGAAGGAGATGAAGAAAAGAGAAAAGGGAGAAAGTCAAAGTTCTGTATAAGCCACTGTTTAGCCTGGGTTAAAAGTTTGGCTTTTCTTCTAGTTGCAGTAGGAATGCAATAAGAGAGTCAAGTTGAGAAATAGCATGATTTGATTTACATTTTAGGAAGATTACTCTATTACTCTGTGGAGAACTGATTTGAGGTACGGAAAAGATTTACAGCAAGAAAGCCACTACTTTCATCAGTAGTAGATTTCATCAGTAGGCCAGGTTGGAGAGATAATAGCAGTCTCAACTAAGATGATATAAGGAGAGAGAAGGTGGTATATATTTGAGGTATAATATTAAGGGTTTTGTGGTGGGTCCAATATTATAAAGGAAATGAGGGAAAGAGAATGATGATGGAAGACTTACAAGTTTCTGAACTAAGAATCTGAATATTTGTTGATGGTATTCACTCAGTTGGAGAAGTCAAGGGAAGGAATACATGTTTGTAAGAAGGGTATATTATAAAAGGTCAATTTGAGATATTAATTTTGAGAGTGCTAAGAGATTTCCAACTGTGGAATGGAAATAGGCAGTTGGATTATGGTATAAAAGCTATAGGCCAAGCCAAGACTGGAGATACAAATTTGAGAGCACATTATCAATGAAGTGCTGAGGAAGAACAGACGGCTGACAGGGGAGGTTGCTATGCAACAAATGTGGAAAGTCATCCAGCAAGGCAGAATTCATGTGGACCCTTAGGGACCGAATGGTGTGGTGCTTCCTAGTATCAACTTTCTTTCATATGTAGACTCCTGATGCCAGACAAATGTTAAATATGTAACTATCTGCCTTGGATTTTTGAAAAAGTATCAGTTTAATTTGAGTCATCTCACATCTGCATATAATTTTCTGCTTTTTAAAGTTTCTCCAGTCATCCTAGAAGCATAGCAGCATGTGTGGCCTTAGATAGGACTCACTTACTACATTCTTCTTTTTGCAGTTGAGAAACCTGCCTCAGAGCACTCATCTGATCCAAGTAGGTTCACATAGCTAGGGACAGACAGGCCAGGCACTCCATCCTTAGAATTATGAATTCCACATCAGCTTCTTCTTGCAAGACCACAGCTGCCTCTATCTTCAGACCAGGAAGGAATAACATTTACTGTGGACTAGGGTTTGCCATGGCTCAGACACACATGTGCCTGATTGTCCTGACCACTTCAGCAGGCCCTAGGAAAGCCTCAGGGTCAGCATAATTGTGTCAGTCATAAGAAAGAGACATGACAGAGCAAGAGCAGACCCCAGGAAGAAATTCCCACACTTGGATGAAACCACTTAGGGCAGACAAAGATATGGACTGGGACCTCTGCCTGTGTCCCCTGAATGCATAGCATGATCTTAGGGTCTCCTAGAACATAATTGAAATAAATGTTGGAATAGAGGAGGACTTTTGATCAGATGGCAGTCCCCGGGTCAGCACTAGCAGAACATAGGCTTTGGAGTCAGGGTATCCCAGGCCCAAATTTCACTTTTTATTTACTGGATCTGTGTCCTTATATAGTTCGTGTAGTGTGTCTGTGCCTCAGCCTCCTCATCTGTACAATAAGGATGCTGACATCCACCTTCTAGGGCTGCTGTGAAAAGAAGAAAATCCCTGAAACAAATCCCACTGTGATGTACAAGTTGTGTCCTCTTCATCCCCACCCCAGTGGGGATGGACATAAAATGATTCCATCTCTGGGCTGACACAAAAGACATGAAAAATATAGGTAATTCTTGAGTGAGATGCAAACATAAAACCATTCAGTGGTCTCTGAGTTAACTGTCACGTCCATTAATGTGCCCTCTCAGTCCCTCATTTTACTGAGCCCTAGAGCTTAAAAGATCCTCCGGAGGTATTTGATGTAGCACTTGTGCCAGTTAAAGTCACTCAGAAAGATCATGCAACTTTTTTAAAATAAATCCAACGAGTAATCATGTTTCAGGTGTAGACACAGCAAAGATTCAGACTTAGGAGCCTGATCTTTGATAATTAGACTCAAAAAGATTAATGTATAAAATAAAAGCCAATTCATTAACATAAACTCATTTTGACTGGCTGGTGCTTACTCTTGTGTACTTTCTTTCCCAATAAAGAAAAACAGGAAGCTTGGAAGCCTCAGCATCTTAGTGAGGGGAGTTGACTAGTCATCACAGTGGCTGAAATTCTTAAGTTAGAATTCTCCATGTACATAAGCCATTATAGGGAATTTCTCCTTACAAATTCCAGTTTTCCTCATAAAACCTACCAAGTTTGAACAATGAAGAAGTAGAAAAAGTAAATAGAACAATAATAATTAGTAAAGAGATTGAATTAGTGACAAAAAAAAATCTCCCAACAAAGAAAAGTCTAGGGCCAAGTGGCTTTTACTTTTGAATTCTGCCTAACAGTTAAAGAAAAAAGTGATACCAATTTATCTCAAAATATTCCAAAAACCTGAAGAGGAGGTGATTATTTCAAATGTATTCTATGAGGCCAGAACTATACTACTAACAAAACCAGACAATTACACAACAAAAAAAGAAACTACAGACCAATGTCCTTGATGAACATAGATGCCAAAATCCTCAACAAAATACTATCAAACTGTATCTACAACACATCAAAAAGGTTATTCACCATTTTCAAGCTAAATTTATACCAGGGATTTAAGAATGGTTCAACATACATAAATCAATTAAGTATAATACATCACATCAACAGAATAAAGGACAAAAACAATGTGATCATCTTGATACATGTAGAAAAAGCAATTGATAAAAGCATTCCTTCATAATAAAACCTCCCCCAAATTATGCATAAAACAACATACTTCAACACAATAAAGGATAAGCCCACATACTTAATGGAGAAAATTGAATGTCTTTCTTATAAGATGTAAGAACAAGACAAGAATGTCCATGTTTACCACTTTTGTTCAATATAGCACTGGAAGTTCTACCCAGAACAATTAGGCAAGAGAAAGAAACAAAGTGTATCCAGCTAGAATATCTCCTCTTTTCATCTGGCTAAATCCTAACCCATATTTAAGACTTCATTCAGGAATCTACCCTTGGAAATTCTGATTCCAACTAGTTTGAGACCACCTTATCAGAGTCCTTGGAAATGTGTTTTGTGGCAAGAACTCATAAAGAAAGCTGGACTGGAGAGCTTGTATCACTGTTGTCCACTTAAGGCTCTTTAAGGCTGTGAAAATGAATTTTTAGAAGTAACCAATTAGGAAAAGAAGCAACAGTTTCTCTAGGTGAGAAGGAATTAGCAAAAGAACTTCAGAAGTTCAGAAAAATCAGAATGAAAGAACACTCACAAAAGAAAACAATAACTCTGTACTAATGGACCCAAGCAAAATGAGAATATTGATCACTATAATATAAATCACTGATGGAAGGATTTAGAATCTGGATTGTAAGTAAACTTAATGAAATATAAGTGGAAATAGAAACCCAAAACAAACTCACTGAAGAATTCAAATTATTTTTAAAAAATCAAATGGAGCCTATGGAAATGAAAAATTCATTCAAGGAAATTCAAAACACAGTGGAAATGCCTTAAGAATAGACTAGATCATGCAGAAATAATCTCAGAGGTAGGAGACAACAATTTTGACTTAAATAAGCCAATCAAAGAGAAAGAACAGAGAAATGACAGGAACAAACAGAGCCTAGTAGAAATATTGGATTTTGTAAAAGGGCCTAACATAAGAATCAGAGATATTCCTGAGGGTGAAAAAGAAAATACACAAGAGATGGAAAACTTGCTTGAGGGAATACTTTAGGAAAATATTACAGGTCTTGCTACAAGTCTGAACATCCAGGTATTAGAAGCTCCATGGACTCCCGGGAGATTCATCACCAAAAAAGCAATCACCACAGCATGTAGTCATCAGACTTGCCAAAATGAACATGAAAGAAGAACTCCTATAAACTCTCAGGTGAAAGTATCATGTAACTTATAATGGAAAACCGATCAGACTAACTACAGACTCCTCAACTGAAAAGTTACAAGTCAGAAGGGACTAGGGCCCCATTATTAGTATTCTCAAACAGAATAATGGCAAGCCTAGAATTTTGTATCCTGCAAACTAAGTTTCTTACATGTGGGAGAAATAAAGACATTTTCAGACAAGAAAATGCAGGGTGAATTTTTCAAAACTAGACCTGGCCTGCAGAAAGTACTCAGAACTTCATTATACAATGATCAGCACAATAGACACTGACCAGTGTAAAATCCACCAAATGCTAAAGTTCAGACCCCAGATACTACAACGTTCCCAGAGATAAAACAAAGCAGTAAAATTCTACTCAACAGAATGAATAGAAATCTACTCCATGATCAACTCTTTCAATAAATGTGAATGATGCTCAAGGCTGGGAAGAATCAATATTGTTAAAATGTCTATACTACCCAAAGGAATATATACTTTTAATGCAATTCCTATTAAAGTTCCATTGTAGTATTTTAAATATCTTAAAAAATAATACTTTGTTTTATATGGAATCATAAAAAGCCTCGAATAGCCAAGACATTACTCAGAAATAAAAACAAAGCAGGAGGAATCATGCTACCAGACCTGAGACTCTACTATAAATCAATAGTGATCAAAACAGCATGGTACTGGCACAAAAACAGAGAGGTAGATGTTTGGAACAGAACAGAGGACCAAGAGATGAATCCAGCTACTTACCGTTACTTGGTCTTTGACAAGCCAACTAAAAAACATTCAGTGGGGAAAAGACTCTCATTTAACAAATGGTGCTGGATGAACTGGCTAGCGACCTGTAAGAGGCTGAAACCGAAGCCACACCTCTCACTATTAACTAAGATAGACTCTCATTGTATTAAATACTTAAACTTAAGACATGAAACTATAAAAATACTAGAAGAAAGTGCAGGGAAAACTCTTGAAGGAATCGACTTGGATGAATATTTTATGAGGAGGAATCTCCAGGCAATTGAAGCAGTATCAAAGATACACTACTGGGATCTGATCAAATTAAAAAGCTTCTGTACAGCCAAGAACATAGGAAGTAAAAGCAAGTAGACAGCCCTCAGAATGGGAGAAAATATTTGCAGGTTATACCTCTGACAAAGGTTTAATAACCAGAATCCACAGACAACTCAAATCTATTAGCAAGAAAACAACAAGTGATCCCATCTCAGGATGGGCAAAAGTCTTGAAGAGAGACTTCTCTAAAGAAGACAGGTACACAGCCTACAGACACATGAAAATTGCTCACCATTCTTAATCATCAGAAAAATGCAAATCAAAACTACTTTGAGATATCACCTAACTCCAATAAGATTAACCCACATAACAAAATCCCCAAACCAGGGAAGGTGATCTTTTGAGTCCATTGGTTTCTGTCTTTCATTTTACTCCGCAAAGTAGGAAAAACTTACCTTATTTTACAGATAAGTAAGGTGAAATTAGTAATGTTGAGCAGCTTTTCCAGAGACCTATAGCTACTAAATGATTTACCAGATAATTTAATTCCAGATTTCTTTGACTCCCAAGTAGATCTGGTTTGCTTATAAGTTCACAAACCACAGAATACACCATAACTAGGCAGGAAGGGGATGTCTCAGTGAAGGGCAACTAGAATGCAGGGGACAGCTTGGCGGCCGCAGAAACAACCCTCATTCTTTTTCTATCTTATTGCTATATTGATATAGAAACTTTCACCTTTATTCAGATGCTATAGGGAAAAAGAAGTTATTGGAGGAATAAAACAGTTCTGGCAAGAAGTTTCATTTCTGACTTGACAGGATATTTACTCAAGAGGAAATAGCTTTAAGTGGGAAGATATTAAATTATCTTTACTAGACAAATGTTACATTTTTGGTGAAATAAGTTTAAAAGTAAATCATGTTCAAACAATAACTAGAACTAGATATTTCCTTTGTACATATGCTGTAATGTGACAATTTCTGCCTTGTTATAAATGTGTGTTATAGGTGATCTTTATGCAGCCAGCAACTAGAAACTATATTTATTGTGGTTAAATAATATATTTTGACTGTAATAATTTCTTTTTTGAGCATCAGGTTCACATTTCCATCTGTCTTCTCTGTATATCTGCTGGAATTTTCCACACACACACTCATGCACCACATATGGCTATTTTAATCAAGGAGCTACTGCGTATACAATGATGGTCTCATAGATGCTCTTTTTGGCAATAGGGATAATAAAGCTGTAATGCTGCAGAGATTAGCATGGCCCTTGAACAAAGAAGACATGTAAATTTGTGAAACAATGATGCTTTCATGAGATTATAATGGAGTTGAAATTCCTTTTGTTTAATGATGTCTTGATGATCCTGATGGTGTGTTTGTGTCTTAGTTTTTAACAGAAAGGTTTAGCACACAGAATTACGTACAGTGCATAATACTTGATAGGAAACAGCTAAGTTTACTGCTTGACACAATATACTTTTTATCATTGTTTTAAAGTGTACTTATTTTATGTATGAAAGAAAGTTAAATTAACTGTAAAAGAATATTAGGCATATCTTTCAGAATGTATTCTAGAAGAAAGCATTGTTACTATAGAAGATGGCAACTCCAAGTTACTGCCCCTGAAGGCCGTCCAGTGGGACAAAATGTACAAGTGGAAGACAGACGCTGTATTTGATGATTCTGATGATTCTGACCTTATATAAGCCCAGGCTACTGTTTGGATTTGTGTTTTATTTTTTAACAAAAAAGTGTAATATGTAAAAAAAAAATAAAAATAGAGAAAGCATGTAGAATAGGATATAAAGAAAACAATTTTGGGTAGCTGTGTAATATGTTTGTGTTTTAAGCTGCTATTGCAAAAGAGTTAAAAGGTAAAAAAAAAATAAGAATTTTATAAGGTAAAAATGATGTGGCAAGCTATGGTTAATTTGTTATTGAATAAATACATTTTGAAATAAATTTAGTATAGCCTAAATATATACATACAGTGTTTATAAAGTCATTGTGTATTAACTCTAAGTAGTGCCCAGTAATGTCCTAGAACTTTACACTCACTCACCGCTCGCTTACCCAGAGCAACTTCTGGGCCTGCAAGTTCCCTTCTTGTACGGGTATACCACTTTTTATGTTTTAGGCCATAATTTTACCATACAAACTCCTGGGCAGGAACTAATGCTGCAGTCTTGAGGTAGAATTTCTTTTTTCTCAGAGGTACCACAGTTTACTTTTAAGGTCTTTATGGTCTTTCAGTTGATTGCATCAGATCCACCTCATTATTGAGTTAATTTCCTTTACTTAAAGTTGACTGTAGATATTAACTGTGTCTGCCAAATACTTTCACAGCAACATTAGGTTAGTCTTCAATTCAAAACTGGGTATGATAACCTGAGACCATTGATACCTAAAAGTAACAATTACACATTTATGATCATTTCTCAAAATTTTCTGAGTGTATCAGTACATATTTATCAACAACTTACTGAATTCTTATTAGTTGCAAATACGTTTGCTGCTACGGATATTTGAAGAGACATATATTCTGTCCTTAAGGCACAGTTCTAGAAATAGAAATTGACACTTAAATCAGGTATATTATAATCATTGTAGTATGAGCTACAATGGGATTGGAGAGGAAATAGTGACAAAGCTGTAAGGGAGTTGGCACAAGAACTATTCCTATTTAAAGTGTCTCTCAATCTACAGTTTCCATCCATTGTCACTAGTTGGAAAACTGGAACACCTTTCTAACTGATCTTTCCACCTGCACTACTAGTTCTGACCTACTTCCACTTTGCCACCAGAATTATTGTGCTCTTATATAAATGAGCATGTCTCTGTCTTGGTTAAAATGCAGTGGCACCTCACGGAACTGAGAATCCAAATTTCTTAGTATGGTGTAAAAATCCAGGGCTAAATGGCCACAATTGATTATTCTTTCTAGCTTCATTCAATACTTCCTCTTCCTTAAATATCCACTTTTAACACAATAAACAGCTCACTATTCTCTGAACCTACATTTCTTGTCTTTTTACATCCATTTTCACATACTGTTCCCTTTGCTAGCATGCTTCTTTTTTTATTTTATCTAGAAAGAATTTATTTATTTATTCTGGAGTCAATCTAAATATCTCTGCATCTGTGATGATTTCTGCATTCTGAGTACAGCTAATTGCTCCCTCCTCCCTACTTCTATTGTATGTTACTCAGACATCGTTATAACTCATATTGTACTGAAATTGTCTTTCCCTTTTACCAAACTATGAGGTCCATATTATTAATTCTACATCCTTTCACTTATGCTAAGAATCAAGCCTGGCACATGTTAGATGTTTAATATATGTTTTGACAATTACTTTTAAAGAAGTGCTTTAATATTCCTTCAAGGTAACTTAATAAATGTTAAAAATTAAGTCTAATACTGATTAGAACCATTACTGCAATTTGGGTATTGCTTATTGGCTATAAGATAAGACTGCACAGAAATTATGAAGATTTGTGTCTAAGTCATTGTGTTATCATTTACTATGTAATCTTTATTTTTTTTAAACAGAGTCTCACTTTGCTGCTCTTAGTAGTAGGGTAGAGTGCCATGGTGTCATAGTTCACAGCCACCTCAAACTCTTGGGCGCAAGTCATTCTCTCACCTCAGGGTCCCAAATAACTGGGACTATAGGCATGCACCATAATGTCCAGCTGTTTTTAGAGATGGGATCTCGCTCTTGCTCAGGCTGGTCTCAAACCTGAGCTCAGATAATCCACCCACCTCAACCTCTCAGAATTACAGGCATGAGCCACCATGTCCAGCTTTCTGTAATCTTTTTTTTAATAAGCTTTTACTTTAA